>VXCM01000300.1:0-90000 GCA_014773175.1 Lucifuga dentata
GGAGGCAGATGATTCGCTGTGGTGACCCCTGAAGGGAAAGCCGAAAGGAAAAGAAGAAGATGTGGGTCACACACATAAAATATATATTTAGATATATGTTATTACCTTCTCAAAGAGTTTTCACCTATGTGTTTGATTGTTAGCAGGATTATTCAAAACTGTTGTACATTTTAACAAAACTTGGTGGAAGGGAAGAATAAGTTACCTTTGCACATTGGAAACATAAGTAACTATCGTTGATTTTTGTTTTTTGTTTTTTTTTTAAGTCAAACTTTGCTCTTGAGAAATATGGTTGTGCAAGTTCACTACATTTTTCTCAAATTATCATATTACTCTTGTTTGTTGATATGGAGTGTTTTTTAAATTGATAATCTAGAAATTTATTTTACTGGATAATAAATGTACAACCCTGACTAGCCACCTGGACTTACATCATCCCTATTCTCTATATATCATGAACCACAATGGAAATAAGTCTTAGACATGGTTGTCTTATCCTTGACATCTGAGATGTGTTTATTTTCTGTCTCATAATGTAATATACATTAAACTAAACTAAACTAAACTGAACTCATTAAAATGTTGGTGCTGATTACAATTGGGAACAGATCCAAGAATTTCATAAAATCTTTTTTTTTAATAATAATCCTGCTAATAAACAGAAACAAATAAACCAACCAAATGAGTGAAAAGTATAACCTCTAAACAAATAAAAGCATTTAAGTTCTATTATCATAGTTCATTCTCTTTAGGTCAGTAAGTTAGGGCTTTGGCAAGATTTTGTTTATATATGTAAAATACCTATATGTAAATTTACTGTACTTTTATTGCTTTGAGGTATAGAGGCTCTCCCTCTGGCCTCCCCTAATAGTATCAGGAGGTAGCTTCTAAATTTACCCTAATCGGCACGGAAACATGGAAACAACTTCTCAGAGGCTGCAAGTTGTTTCCCCTATGCTATAATTAGTCCAGTTTGTTGTCCTTGATTGTAGACAAAATATTTTGTGTTCTCATGCAGCCACTCACACTGACAGACACCTTTAGGCTTTAAGGTCCAGACCCTCTTTCTGTCAGCTGTGTCCGCTCAGGATGATTGAATCACTGTGCATGTCCTGATACAGACTTAGGCTACTTTCACATGACAGGCCTTAAAGGACCATACTGGCAATCATGCATGTTTGAGCCCAATGTGTACAACCCACATATATGGTAAGTTACTGTCAAACAAGTTCAAAAACATAAAATCGTGCTTTAGTTTTCATGTTATTTTTTCAAATCCTTAATCTTTCAAAATCAAATGTTTAGGTGATACAACAAAAACCTTAAAATTCTGTATTTTGCCTTCTAACACATATGCACACACGGCCGTTTTAATTTCTTGGTAAGCTGTCTTCTCCTCAGACTATATTTCCTGGTGGAGGTGTACATTTTCTTCCATGTCTTCCAGAGATCAGACATGAATCAGATATATGAACACATATGCAGAGTGGCCCAAATCCAATAAGAAAAAAAATCTGATTTGGTCTATACACTGCTTAGAAAAAAAAAATTAGACCTGTGTGGCATGTAGGCAAAAAATAAATAAATAAAATAAACAGATCTAGGTCACTTCAGTCCGTAATGTGAATGTAGTCATAACCTGAGCCTTTAAATTTAGGTTGCCTAGGATTATCATTAATCCAAAAAATGCATGAGCAAAGTGAAAAAAGAATGAGGCATCATGCAAAAATTCAAAACTGCCACAGTATTGTCATGATTGGTGGAGGATGGTGTTGGGTTGAGCAGGAATGTTTTGAAAAAGAGAAGCCACATCCCTTTGTGGAATTTGATCGTATTCAGGCTCTTAAACTGTTTTTTTTTTTTTTTTTTTTTTTTTAATGTCACCTTTATTTTGAAAATCAAGTAACTTGACTGGGCTGTTATGGAGATGTATTCTTAGCCAAATACAATACCCAAGGTTGAAAGAGTATTGTTCCTTTGACATGCACACAGGCACAGCACACACACACACACACACACACACACACACACACACAAAGTAACCAAGGCTGAGAAAGTATTGTTTTGTTTGGGCCACACAGAGAAAGGAAATGAGAGGTACACCAGACTAGGGTACAAATATACACATACCAAGACACATGCCAGCATGCGCACACACACACACACACACACACACACACACACACACACACACATACACACACAGAAAATACAAATACAGTCACAGATGAACACAATTGAGATGTACTGGAGATTCTCAGTTTTGCCATGTTAAACAAAAGCAGAAAGAGAAATCAGCTAAAACGCTCAGAATCTGTGAGTATTTTTATTTTATAAAACTAGTTACATTATTGCTGGTTTAGTCAGTACACTTTCTATAAAATACTGTTAAGTCATATGAATAAACTAACTGTACAGTCAAGAGATGGTGTTGAAAGTGATCTAAGTGAACAGCTTTCCTGTAAAAACAAAAAAAAAAAAAAAANAAAAAAAAAAAAAAAGACTGAGAAAAGAAAGAAAACTTTTTTCGATTCAATTATCTAAAAATTCCAGTTGCCGTTTCCTCTAGCAGAGGAAGTAGGTGGGTTGCCCCTCAGGAAGTGGGCGTGTCCTCACGTCTAGGTTCCACAGACCTTCCACTCGCTGTGTAAACATGATAGCTGAGAGCTGAAAGAGAGCCGCTCTACACAAAGATCACATATCTTGTACATACAACCTTCATTTTTCCCAAATGAATGATTAAGTGTCTCTTGACAACGTCACAGTGAACAAAGCTCTATTGCATGTGATGTCATTGTTCTGAAAATGTAATACCTGTGGAAGGTAAACAAAATACTGTACAGTAAAAAGACTCTGAGGGAGGGGTTTTACTGGAGGTTTGGGGTCAGACAGGTGGCGTGCTATATCGAATCTCAATGCCGAATTTATCAGCCGTCTTGGGTAACAGAGGCTTCTTCTTCAGCATGTTGTGCTTCATGATCACCTCTTCATTTGCATAGATCGGCGTGTCTGTGTCATCAGAGTGGTACCCTGACTGGTATCCACTCGTCTGATTGGAGGATTCTGAGGCCAGAGACTCTTTACTCTTGCAACGCAGCAGCTGGCTGAGGAAAGAAAGTAGGATATGAGATGTCCAAATGGCTATAAAATGAGTAGTAATTAATCAGCTGTGCTGTATTATGTCATAAAATGGTGTGACGTCCACACCTGAAGTTTGGGGTCATTGGCAGCGGATGATCCAGAGCCTTTACCTCCTCTGGTGAAAAGCCCATTCCGCTGTCTGTGTGACCCTCCTGTAATAAAAACCGATAATGGAGTGTTGTTGCCACATTCATTAATATTTACTCTATTTCAGGGGTTCTCAAATACAAATCATAAAGGTCCACAAAGAAATTTTTCAATAAGACAAAGGTCCTTTTATTGAAGTCAGTCAAGCCAGGGTCAGATTGTGATCCTAACTGACAAAACTCGCTGAGCTGTCAACTCTCAGTGAATCCAGTGCCATGTCAACCCACCGTTGTCATGGAGATGGCGGGACACTGAATGTGATTGGACCAAACCAAAGCAGAGTAGACCTTCTTACACACAGATAGTGGAGCAGTTGGACATTTGGTTTCACTAAGAGAATTTTGATTTTTGAATTTTGATTTTGATTATCTTGTAGATAATACAAATAAAACATGAAAAGTATAATTTGCTCAGTCTGGAGACAATTGTGGTTCAGTCCAGATCTGGACCAGAGCCCAGACTTTGAGGATTACTGGTTTTTCTCCTCTTAAGTAAGAATCTATATATTTTATGCTGTGCCATCAGTGGGTCAAATTATTAAGATTGAAGATTTATTCATTTATTTATTTTTAAGTTTTTATTTTTTTATTTTATTATTTTTTATAGCATACTGGAATAAACTGAAACTAATGGCAGTCTGAAAGATAGGAAAAACAAGTCTAATATTTACCACTCTGGGAGTATGTTTTAGGAAATGGCTGTCTGTATGCAGGTGTATACTGTAGGGCTCAAACATGCAAAGGACAGGTATTCCTTTGGAATACAGGACACTTGTATTCCACTATTCTCAGGTTCAGTGGTGGCAGGTAGTTTTGTGAAAATGCACCGTGCATATACATCAAGCATATCAACTTTTGCTTGATTTCATTTCATTAAGGCAATTTTTCTATTAAACTGCAGGAGAATGAGTAGTAACTCTTACAATATTGATACAGAAAATACAGGAAATGCTTTTAGCCTGAAGATCAGTAAATTCTGATACAACTATTTTTTTTTTTTTTTTTTTTTTTTTTTAAATAGAGAAAATATTGCTGAAACTGTCAAAAGTTCTTTGGTTGTATCCCAATCCTTAAATTTTTAACTGTTTAAATTTTAGTTCAATTTACTTACATAATTAAAGAGCTTGTCCAAACAATCCTAACAATAAAAATCATCATGTCGTGTGTCGTTGAAACTATCAGTCAGTTTTCCTGCTGTTACAACAAGCCTTATACATCTTCAGAGAACATTAATAACATCCAAGTTGTTAGTGTTGCCTGTGTGCAACTTTCTGTGTGTGTGTTTGTGTGTGTGTGTGTTAGTACTGTGTGGATTTCAGAGAGTCTCACCATGACACTACTGTGCTCCACAGGAATGTCCTCAAAAGTCTTCATGCTGAGGGGCCGACTGCACCTTTCACTCTGTTGGGGCACCCTGCAGGAGGAGGAGCAGACAAGACTCTCTGAGTGTTTTAAACTTTGGAAATGACAAATAAAATGCAGCGTGAGAGGTAAAAGCATCATGCTGACCCGAGAGATGGAGCGTTGTCATAGTGAAGCTGAGCTTCCAGGCTTTGCCCACTTTGGGGCTGGCTGTAGGAGCTCCTGGGGTCAAGTGTCACCAGGGATCCTTCCGGCGTGTCTGCTGTCAGAGGAATGTAGTCCTTCCCATCCTACAGAGTAACACTAACGTCACCTCAAATACAGACTGCAGCAATTATTTTATGATAACAATGGTTGAAAGAAAGGTCTTTACTGAACATTAAAGGAAAAATTCAGCTTTGCATTGTTAAAAAAATCATACAGTGTAATCTCGGTACATAAAAGCAAAATGGGCTGTGAAAAAAATTGGCTTTATTTTATTCTCTTGATCTTTCATTCAAAATATTAACAAAAATAATTAAAGTAAAATAATTGAAAGTAAAAAGAAAATTCTTATCATGAAACAAATGTTTTTCGCAATCTGCCTGGAGGAGGATGTGTTCTATATTTTCTCCACGCACAGTGAGGATGATGGTTCGAGTGGCCAAAGAATCTCCAAGGATCACAGCTGGAGAATTACAGACGTTAGTCGGATTTTGGGGTCAGAAAGTCTCCAAAACTACGATCAGAATTGCCACCATGCTGACTGAAGCACAAGTCACAAAACTTTGCTCAGAGGCCCTGCACAAAGAACATCCAAAAAGCCTGAATCACCACGTCTTGAAAAAAAAAAAAAANCTTGAAAAAAAAAAAAAGACATCCTTGCAGGATGTCTTTTTTCTGCCCTGAAAGTTCTACATGTTATGAAGTGTATTGGGACCTTTTTAGTCATCCAGTTCAGAAAAGGCTTGCACCCATAACGGAAAATGCAGTCTTTTGGCAGCATTGCATTATGGACTACAAGGCTGCTGTAATTGAAGAAATTGGCACACCTGTCTCATGTACAATGGATTTCTCCATAATAGTTAAATGATCATGACAAATCTAGAAACAACTTCTATTTGGTGGAATGGGCAACTGAAAATATTAATATTTCCAATACATAAATTACTGTATGTTCCACTGTTAACATCCATTGTGGCTTTTAACATCTTAAGACTCCAAACAGACCTGTTGTGCGCTGGCCAGTAGCAGGTTACCCAGATGTTCAACCAACTCTGTAAATGTTGGTCTGTCTGTGGGACGATCTAGCCAGCAGTCCAACATGGTTTGATATCTATTAACAAAAGCAATATAGGTTACAATACAAGAGTGAATTAACTTCTTTGTTTTCCTGCAATGCATCATGTCAGCTTCCCACTCACGTTTCAGCTGTGGCATATTCTGGTGCTCTCATCCTGGTACCCTCCTTAAGCCTCCTGCAGAAAGACTCGTCGATGCAAACACCTGGATATGGAGAAGCCCCTATAGGAGATATGACAGGCGATATTGCCAGTGTTTCATTACTACAGCAGCAATTCTGTCCATTGTTGGATGAAATTGTCGATTACCACATGACTTACCCAGGGAAAAGATCTCCCAAAGAAGGACCCCAAATGACCAAACATCACTTTGTGTGGTGTACACTCGGTCAAAGATGGTCTCGGGAGCCATCCACTTTAGAGGGAGACGTGCCTGATGAAAGTTTAAGACACACATGTAAATATACCGGAAGCTGCTTCGCCTCCCTAAATCATATCGTGCGATTGAACATCAGTTTTCAGGGACTCACATCTCCCTTGCGGACATAGTCAGGATCTTTGTAGACGTCTCTAGCGAGGCCAAAGTCGCAGATCTTCACCACGTTGTTCTCTGAAAGCAGAATGTTTCTGGCTGCAAGATCTCTGTGGATACACTACAAAGGAAAACACAAATAGAGAAATTCACAATCACATGCTATAACAACCTTCATTTTTACCAGAAAGTTATTATTTCCAATGTTGGACGCCCACATGCTGTTGGTGTAATTGTTTCACCTTGCGAGAAGACAGAAACTCCATGCCTTTGGCCACCTGGAAGCTGTAGCTTATCAGGTCCTCCATGGTCAGATGATCATAGTCTGAGCTCTCTGTGGCAGTACAATGGATTTTAAGATTTATACAAATCAACAAACATCAGATATACACAAGCAGAGAGCAGGGTGGAAAACTAGTAACTTTGATTTGATTGTTGTCTTCAGCACCTTCCTGACTGTCCATGTTGCTGCCTGAAGCCTTGTCTCCCTCTCTGAAGCAGACAGCTGTTCCTGTGCAGATGTCTAGCTGAGCGATCTTCGCCAAACCCAGATCCCCTCCAGTCACATCCTCCTCTGGGCTCACCCATTTTTGGCTGTCGACACGCTTCCTCTGTTATGATAGAGGAAGAAAACAAGGAGCTTAAATGTCAAAATCAAAGAAGTATTTTATTTGTGATGCATTTCTGGCTGCTATGTATGACAAAAATGTTCATCGGATGCTGCTGTGGTTACAGGTCATGTACCTTGAAGGGGCTGTACTCTCCACGTTTGCTCTTCAAGTAGCTTGAGAGGTTTCCGTGTTTACAATACTCTACGATCACCATTAGTGGGCCTGAGGGGAGAGGGAAGAGTTTCAGGACCAAAATAAGGGCCACAGACTGTATCTACAGACTGTTTTGAATACACGGATATCACTGTGTATGAAGGAGATGTGTAATTAGGTCAGAGAAGACTCGATAAATTCCATTTAGCTTTCATAAAGAAGACAGCTGGTCAGAAACACAGTGGGCTCAGGAAAGGGACAAAGTCAATGAGCCCATCTGAAACACAAAATCAGTGGTTGCAGCAGACAACAAACTCGAGTATGTTGACTCACCCCCTTGTTTAGTACAGGCTCCCAGCAGGTTTACCACATTGAGATGATGACCAATGTGGATGAGAATTTTCAGTTCTGACATTAAGGCACGGTACTCACTAGATGTGGCTCCCTCTGTAACAGAGATCATTTTATTTCTTTTTGTGTAGATGGGTTTGTATTTGCTGTCTGTATATGAATGTGTATGTTTACAGAGATGAACTAAGTACTCAAATGCTTTACTTAAGAAAAAGCAATGAAAAATACTCCACTGTATATAACCGTCTTGCATGCAGAATTCTATATAGGTTAAAGTGATAAGTATTATTAAATAAGTATTATTAAAGTATTATAAAATATGCGATTTTTTCCAATGTAAAATTATTCATTGTGGAGAATGGGATTCTTAAACTCTTGATTTTCCCCTTAAATCTGATTTTTGATTTATTTATTTTATGAGTCATGTTGAATTTAAAATCTTAATCAGTAACAATTAACTAGTAATGCAGATAAATAGAATGGACTAAAAAGTACAATATCTGAATGTTGTGCAGCAGAAGGTTGAAAAAGCACAATATGGCAATACTCAAGTATCTCAAAAGTACACAAGAATAGTACTCGAGTAAATGTGCTTATTTCCTTTCTCCCTGTGTGTTTTTAGGATAAGAAAGGGCAGAATACAAACCCTTCAGCATCTTGACTGCAACTGTCGTACACGTGGTGGCTTTTTCTATACCAAAGGCTGCTGCTTCCACCACCTGACCAAACGCTCCTCGTCCAAGTGGTTCACCTTTAACACAAAACATTTGAAATGAATATTAAGATCTGGTTTTGCGTTTTGACTGCTGCTATTGTTATCTCATATTTACAGCAATCATACATGTATAATATAATGTTTCCTATACTTTATAATTCATATAATTATCTGCATTCTACAAGACTGAGCTGGGACTTGTAATGAGACACTGTCTTGCTCAAGGACACTTCAGTACAGCTTGCTAATGCTGGGTGAATGACTTTCTCCTTATTATTATGACATTTTTCTACCTGTTAATTGGATTTAAAGAGAACATATACAGTTTTTCATTGTCTTATTTCATTTATGGGTCTGTTTTAAAACTTTTACAATACTTAAAAGACAAAAAAAAAAAAAAAAAAAAAAAAACAGATCTACTTGCTGCAGAACTGCTGTGCAAACAGACTGAAAACAGATGGTTTTTGTTCAGTGTGCACAACTTGAGCACAACCAAACAGGCTCTTTTTTAAAGGACTATACCACCCATTTTGCATGTTTGAGCCTAATATATTTAATTTTCATACACGTAACGTCACTGACAATCATTTCCCAAAGCATACTACTGGAACGGTAAGTTAAAAAAAAAAATAAAATAAAAAAAATTCCTACCTTTCAGACCGCCATTGGTTTCGTAGCATTCTGGCACGCTATTAAAATCAACTTGTAGCATTCTTGGGATAGGAAATCCATTATTGTGAACAAGACGTGTATTCAGGTTTTGTCGAACTTTCATAATTTTAGCATTTAAGCACAATAAAAAACATAGAGTGAATGTATGTCTCCACAGGGGAATATAGTCCCAAAAGAAGATCTGCGTTTATCAAAAAATGTAAACGACATGAGGCTGCATAACTATTAGCAGGCAAAACATTGATTTTTAAGGTGGGTGTATCACTTGAATATTTGATTTTGAAAGATTAAGAGATTTTGCAAAATATCAGGAAAGCTGAAATACGGTTTTAGCCTTTGGGAAATGATTGTCAGTAATCTTACGTGTTTGAACATTGAATATATTTGGCTCAAACATGCAAAATGAGTGGTATGATCCTTAGGCCCCACCTCCTGAAAATCCCATTCAGTTCTGATTGGCCAGCTGCATTAGGCAGGCAACATTAATGGACTGCTGGCCAATCACTCGCTCACTAGCTTTGTATTTTGTGGATGTGTCTAAAAAAGTGTGATGGCAGGGTAAAATGAAATGTGTTACTTGTTTATGTAAACATGTTATGAAAGTAAAGGACTAATCAAGAACAAACTTTCAAGGCAGTTTAGGATCTATTGGATGTGTTTCAGCATTTGCAACTTTAACATAGTTCCTACTACCGTATACTACAATACAAAAATGAGGGGGAAAAAAACATAATATCATCCCTTTAATGTGGTTTTTGTCTCACCCAGCTTCAGCCTGTCCCGAGGAAACTCCCATTTGTTAGCGTCATAAGTGAGCCTTTCGCACTGCTCATCCATGGGCATGTCCTCCGAGTCCAGGATCATGGACAGGTATCCCGTCTTTAGATCTCCACCATTTGGCTGAAAAAGGTGAGACAAGAACATGAGAGGCCAGCAGACATGGAATGTGTTAATTCACCCATTTCCTACAATATACTGTAACTATGTGGAAGTTTTCCAGTGATTCTCGCGGCCTTCCATTTAAAGGACCATGTCAGCGATGTGGTGTACGTGACTTATGGGAGCACAAAATGTCCCTGTTGTTCCTGGATACAAAGGAGAGCAGCTCATGTGAGCCAGACCAGTCAGTTCTAATTAGTCATACACAGCTACAGTGTGTGTGTGCATCTGTGTGGGTTTCACTGTATTTGTCAATTCATTATCGGTTCCTGATTGAGGGAAAAACCAAGGAAGGAAAAGAATGGCAAAGAAGGAAGAGGATGACGAAGTTCTTACTCTCTTTCTTCCACGGATGACAAAGACGATCAGTAGCCAGAAAAACATGGCAATGACCACCGATCCAATTGGCACAATCAGCTCCACATTAGTCTTTTCCTCTGCACCTAGAATAAACACAACAACCTGATTTGTAAGAGCATTCACATCTTAATTTATTATTAAAAGAAAAGTAGTCAGCCTTTGAATCATTCATCTAACTTGATGAATTTGGGATGTTTTCATCAGGAAAAGCTTGGGATCATCATTTTGGCATGTGGAGCATGATTTTAGTGATGTTGCTTGGCAACATCACTAAAAAAGTGCAGACATCGAAAGTGCAGACAGGTTTGATTTTGTGTTTGGCATGTATGCGTGTGTGTACTGTGTGCGTGTGTGCGTGTGTGTACTGTGTGCGTGTGTGCGTGTGTGTGTGTGAGAGAGAGAGAGAGAGAGAGAGAGAGAGAGAGAGAGAGAGAGAAAGAGAGAGAGAGTTTGGTTTGGAGGAAGCAGACTGTTGGAATTCAGACTGTAAGAAGACAAATATTGTCATAAGAAATATCATGAGTCAGCGAGAATAACTGCTGCCAAAATTAACACGGAAAAGTATTTTCAGAACAACAGCAACATTTAACTTCATGCTCCTCATGAATTACTCCTCCTATCACTCTAATCTTTAATTTTGGTTGCTCTTCCAACCTATTGGTCGACCTCATATTTGTTGTTTGCGTTGGGAGCCTGCATTCATGCTCTGACCTCCTTCATTAGCAGGGCGAGCTGGCCCCTGATCAGGTTCTGTGAGGAACAGGTCACGTAGGCCCTGGTTTCTGGGTTGCATATTTGTTTGTTTGCTGCTGTATTTTCTGTGTTCAGGACTGAAAAGGGTCGACAGGAGAACTGAGGCTGGAGCAGGGGCAGCAGGACTGGACTCTCCCTTTGTCCTGCTGTCTCCTCATTGTTTTGGATTTAGAAACTCCCACAAGGATGTGTACTACCAGGGGGGCAACTTCCTGTCATGCGGAAGCGAGGTTATTCTTAATCTTCATCTTTGATATAAAAAATGATGTGCGTGAGTCAGATGTGATTTAATGAAACCTTGAGTGCAGAAATAACCACAGTTTCTGAAATATTACGGGCACCGCCAAGAGGTTAAGGTCACATGCTCTCGCATGAACTAATGACTATAATTCTAATTATATATTCTTTAATATCAGCAAAGAGGAAATTTTACATCATTCCACACTACGACATTTCAGTTGGATAATAAACAGAATTTCCAGACTGACCTTCAGTCGTCAAAAAGGCCTGTGAAGTATCACAGCCACGGCTGTTACACGCAGTACACGTGTATGAACCGCTGTCCTCCTTCTTCACACGCTGAATTGTCAAAATGCTGTTGTGATTGCTCAGAATCACACCTGAAAACAATTCATATAGTGTCATTTAATGTTCTATCCTCAAATTTCTGAAGTGAACCAGAGTTCATTGAAATCCATTTACTCACCTGAGCCCTCCAGCACCGTGTGGTTGTTTTTGGTCCATACTACAGTTGGGCTGGGCGTCCCAGCAGCATTGCAGGTGAGGGTGACTGTTGCGCTCACGTTAACTTTTTGATCCGTTAAATTATTAAGTATCCTTGCAGCATCAAGACCTAAAATAGTAGCAATAGTAGCAGGTTAAGCAAAATTTATTTCAAACGCACTTAGCATGTAGGTTGTACACATATGTTCTTTAACAAAAATGAAAGATCTTTCAAAGTGGTAACACGCAATGCAAATTAAAAAATTACATTCGCTGATGTTTGAATTTTTGGTAAAATTATTTTCTGTTTTGGGCATTTACACTCCGAGCCTGTAGGGGGAAATGACAACAACTCTTACCATGCTTAAATACAAATGCAAGAAAGAACAAATTCCAGAACTGTAAGACTCTGCATAGTTCAAAATTCAAGATGCCCTTTTCATCAGACAACAAATCATCATTGCTAATTAGTTTGATTTCCGTAGTCCGTTTGCACTGGTCTGAATAAGTGAATGAGTTGTTGCTTCTGTTGCATTTACCCCTTCTATTTTGGTTTGACGCAAATAATCATCCAAAATATATTATCAAAAGCCATGTAAGGATGTTTGATCTGCTCATTGGTCAGAAATAACTAGGGGTGGGAGCTAGAAAATCAAAAGAGGAAGATGTTTTCTCTGCCAGGATAACTATTTACTGTAATATGGAACAACAACAGACTTGGCATGTTGTTGTCATCATTTGTGCCTTAACATACCAACGAAAGCTATGCCAATAGAATGACACATCTGCTTCAAGACAAAGTCATAGAAACCACACACTGACTCTCATTATGCAAAGAAGACATGCTGCCTTCAGATGGTGCATATTGCTAATCTTCATCGTGTTAATCCACAGACATGTCGGGTAAATTTAATATGTTACAAGTTCTTCACATCATCCATTTGATTTACTATGATAATTAAAAGTGTAGTTTATTTAATGTCAACCATGCTCACATCTAGATTAATCAACAGATCAACAGTAGTTGCTGGAGAGCTAGAATGGATAATTTTCTCACCACAAACACACTGCCTCAGAGTTCACTTGTGAGTACTTTGTTCAGACCTGCCCAAACAAATCATGTCAAGGGGGAAAATGTACCTGAGTCCAATTCAACCAGGATAAACCACAAAAGTGTGAAAACGCCCTTAGTTCCTATTTGTCACAACACTTTGAATTCTAAGTGTGCTTTGTTTCAACACACACTTTCTTGAAAATGTAAGAATAACGTATAACGACACTGAAAACAAGCTGAATCTCCTTGACCTTACAGGCTGAGATGTTCATTAGAAAATAAGACATTTGTAAGCTGAATGTAATTTTTGCAGCGCACAATAAGCATGTGTTGTGAAATAAAATAACTTTCCCTGGAGAATTCCCAGACCCTGTTGCATTATCACAATGACTACTGTCAGAAATTCCATTTTTTTTTTTTTTTTTTTTTAATTTTAATGGTTATAGCTTTACCTTTGAGAGACAGTTGGCGTAGCAGGCAAGTTCTCTCCCCAGTTTTGATGTTTTCCACCTGACAGACATACAGACCCTCATCTTGACGGGACGCATTAGGCAGCAGCAGCTCCAGGGTCACGTTGGTGCTCTGCAGACCGGATAGCACAGCCTGCGACAGGGACCGCTTTGGCAGGGACAGGGAGCGACAGGGCTGCACTGACGGGAGCTGCTCCGAGTTGGAAACGTTGGTCACACGGAACCAGGCGAGGTTTTTGTAGATCAGCCTGTCTGCCTTACACCTCAGAACCACATTGTCTTCCTCCAAGGGCTCGTTGGAGGGAGACACACTCAAATCGAGCCCACCTGAAGGGTAGAGAAGCGCACATCCTTACCCAAGCAGGCATGAAAGTGGCATGATAGGATGTAGTCATGATCACAGATAGATCTCTTATATGAAACCAAGAGCTCACGTGTTACGTGGAAAAAGATGATTCGTGAATCTTCTCCAGCTTTGTTGCTCGCCATGCATCTGTAGAGGGCATGGACCGTGGCTTTCTGAATCCTCAAAGAGCTCACAATTTTCTACGGAAAAAAATCACTTCATTAACAATTATTCATTATATGGCTTTCGATTAAAACAGTACATCAGATACTTTTTTTTAGTAATAGGTTGTCTTTTGGATTTTCATGCTGGGAAACTGCAAGTTGTTGGGTTGTAATCAAGAGGAATTTACCTTTTGTGCCTGATCCATGTCAGTCTTTATTCGCTCGACAGGGTTCTGTCCCGTGTTATTGCTCATGTCCCTCCATCTTGTACAATCATCCAGCTGGAATTCAGACTTCATCAGCCCTGACCTGGACAATCAGGAACAGAACCCAGGTCAAACTGCAAAATCTTGACGATAAACTTTATTAAAGGAGCATACCGGTGATTTTGCAAGTGTGAGCTCAATATATAGGCTACAATCCACATACATGTTTCACTGCTGCCAATCATTTTCCAAAACATGCTACTGAAACAGTAAATATTAGAATTATTTTTTCTTAACTTCCAGGCAGAAAAGTAGAAACTTAAAACATGCTTGAAATAAGTAATCCATCACAGCAAACCAAAGGCCTTCATTAATTTTTAGAAGTTACCCAACGGTCCAATACGGAGCTGCAGGGGAAAGAAGGGAAATGTATGTCTCAGCTAGGGAATATAGTCCCAGGAGAAGAATGCTTTTAGAGAATTTTAAAACAACCAGCCCTTTTACATTCAGACGCATGTGTTCGCAGGAAAAATATTGAATTTTAAGGTGGGTGTATGACCTGAACATTTGATTTTGAAAGCTTAGGAAATTTGGCAAAATAACACAAAAACTACAACATGGTCTTAAGTTTTTGAAAATGGTTGTCAGTAACGTAATGTGTATTTCTTGGCTCAAACTTGCAAAATCACCAGTATGGCCCTTTAATTTCCTCAAAGGTTCAAGAATTTTGGCTTTGAGAAAGAGAATGTACTGTGGAAGTGTGTTTAATGTTAATGAAGGAGAGAAGGTGCACAAGCAGAGAAACAATCGGAAGAGGAAGAAGCCCTTCTTGATTGAGAGCAGAGACGGAACAACAGGAAACAACGCAGGACTGAGGAAGTGCTCTGATGTGCATGCAGAAGATAAGGCCCTGCTGATCGTCTTCTCTGAAAAAAAGCAGCCACACACACACACACACCGTTCTCATCTCTATCAGTTTTAACATCATTCTATACCTGAGGAGGCTGCTGATACTCAATGGGGCCTGCTGAGGCCTTCTGTGTGTCTCAATTCTTGTATTGTTCGACAAAGAATTTCTGATTAAGGAAGCATTCTGGGTCTAAATAATCAACATCATCCTAAAAACAGACATTTTGAAGAGCATGAATCACGTCCGCTGCTCTGAGTCAGGTCACGGTTTGCTCACAAAAGCAGCAGTTCTGTTAAATCAACAACCTGACTGTTTCTGAGAAGCACATGTGATTCCATTTGCACTGTGAACATGCAAATGGAAGTTGTCCCCCACCCTACCCACCTCCCCTTGCTCACACACACACACACACACACACACACACACACACACACACACACACACACTGAAGAACAATGACACTGTGACTTACTGGAAGGCATCAGGACAGTCGTCTTTGGACATCCACTGCCACTGAATGTGTGCAGGTGTGGGGATCCCACGGGCGGTGCACCTCAGGGTGGGGCTGCTGCCGTAGGTGTATACATCTGTGTCCACAGCTACCTCCTTCTCAATGATATGAGGAGCCACTGTAGGAGAAAACATTGTGGGTTAACACATGAGAGCCTCCACAGGGGGCAAGGAACAAAAGGTGATGCTTGAATCCGTTTGAAAGAGGGTTCCTCTGTTCTCCGTCTGAGTCAGGTAAAATGGGAAAGAGGGAAAGGGAAAGAAAAGTGAATACTCGCCATTGGCAAGCAGCTGAAAAGAGCGTCTCTGCTCCTCTTTTGTAATCTTATTGGTCAACACCACAGTGTAATTCCCTGCATCCTTTTCTGTGACTCCACGGATCATGAGAGCATCACTTTTTGGTTTTATTCTGTAATCATCTTTACGAAGTTGTTGGCCATTCTTATACCTGCACAGAGAGATCAAAATGAAGTTATAAAATAATCCAAGATAGGCACTATCTGGATAATAATCATGCATTAATAATCACTGTGGATAAGTAATTTCTGCATTCAGCATATGTTTTTAAATTACTGCAATATTACCCATGCATAAAGGTGGATGCGAGTATAATTTAATTAAATGCAAACACATACTAGTACATACCATTTAACAATGGGCTCAGGGTAGGCTGTGTACTTGATAGGAATCAGGGACTCAGATGTTTGATCTCCCACATTTACCTCCAAAACTTTCATCCATGGCTCTTTCATATCAATGAAAGGCTTTTCTGGAAACAGGAGAAAAGTCATAAAATACTATTAGATGCATGGATCATCAATATGAGCTGATATGGGTCCCATTGATGACATGTCAGTCACCTATAAAGCTCTCAGCTACCAGTGGTATAGATATGATATATCTTCAATGTGTACATGATTACTACTTGAAGCATAATATAATACTATAAGACCATGGCCATACTCATTTAAAAAAATAAATTAATTAATTAACTTAAAAATCTACAGTCTCCGAAGAGAGAAGTTGGAGATATGTAATTTAGAAATAAGGAAACACTGGATGAGTTTTTGTGATTCACAAGCCACATCCAAAGAAAAACTGAATTCAAATTCAATCTGGAAAATAACAGACATGACAGACTCATTTTAAATACATGTTATGAAGCGTTATTCAAACCTGTATAGATTTATTTGAAATTCTAGTCAAAATTTTGTCATGGTTTTCAAAGATACCACATTATTACATGACAGGCTGATTAACTGGAAAATTCCCCATGATTCAGTGCAGACTTTTTCCATTTAATGTATTTAATGCAGCAAAAAAATAAAAAATTAAAATAAATCAATGTAATATTTGTATATTTTACTAAATATAAACTTAAGCCTTTAAAGGGAGCATCTTACATAAAATTCCATGATCTAGGGCCCACTCTGCAATGCTTTATTGTGCAACAAAAACATATTGAGCCATTTGACTCTTCCTTGCTGCAGCACCACTGCCCACACTGAGTGACAACAGGCCATTTTCCATATTCTTTAAGGTCTCTTCATGGCTCCATCCTGAAAAGTAATCTTTGTTCTGATTGGGCAGCTGCTTCAAGCCTGCTGGCCAAACACTTGCTGTGTCTAACTCGGTGTATATGTGGGTAAATTCAAATGTTGACATAAAGAAGCTTTAACTGCAGTTTGGGACCAATGGTTTTGTCTTACTGGATGCAATTCTTTAGGCAGGAACCTCGTTTTGATGAAAATTAGGTAAAATAACAAAAAGCAGAATTATGTCCCCTTAAATTAAAATGGAACAATCTAATACAGAATACTGTGCTTACTGTACTCTAAATATGCTGTGGAATATATTGTGAAAAATGTTTTTGTTTTCTTGATTCAATGGGAAAATCGAGAGAAAGTTCCCATCCTGAATTAAGGCTGTGATATACTGTATGTCTAACAATCTCAAACCTTTCCTTTTATGGTTGTAAAAATGCTACTTTTGTTCCATACTTACTTCCTATATTCCACATAGAAATGTTCAAACTACGTTTCAGGAAGGGAGGAGAACAGCTGTCACAATATCTTAAGAAACTTTTTATTCCACATAGATGCACTCTGACCCACCAAAAGTGTTTTCTACTCATAGCCTGCATATAAATTCTATGTTTTTACATTTCAGTGCACTTACCGTACACTTTAAGAAATGCTGAGGTACTTTTGTCCATCTGACCGCTGGAAGCAGTACAGGTGTATTCTCCAGTGTGATTGACTGTCACATTCTCCACGATGAGCGTGTTGGACAACTCCAGAGAGTTCCACAGCTTCTTTTTGTGGGACGTAGTGTGGGACGCCAAAGAGCCGTTCACTGAAGCCTGACAGAGGAGACACACAAGACACATGAATTGCATTCTTTGTCATTAAAAAAGGACAATTCATAGCACATTTGGACATTTGATAATTATGAAACAACAACAGTTAGTAATAAGGATGATCTATAGAGTAAAATGAATGACAATTTTACACATACACACACACACACACACAAAAAAAAAAAAAAAAAAAAANAAAAAAAAAAAAAAAAAAAGTCCACCAAGTTTAACAGTATGGAAGAGTAGTTGGGTCACTCTTGAAAAGAAAACAAGCTGAGATTTCAAGATTAAAGTCATAATATTTTGAGTTTTAGCAGTGTTAGGGGGGAAAAAATTCAAAATATTACCAGAATACAATCATATTTTTATGAGGTAAAGGGAAATAAAAAGTCATAATATTATAAGGGAAAAATGTCATCATATGTTTAGGTTGTCATCATATTTTGGGTTGTCATCATACGTTGGGTTGTCATCATATGTTTTAACATACCGAGTTGATATTTTCTGGAAATAATACAAATCTAATCTTACAATATTATGATAGTTTTCTTTTATTCTTAGTTTTTTTTTCTCAAAAAATTAGGACTTTATTTTCAAAATATCAGCTTTCTTGTCAAAGGTGACCCTGTTACTCTATCTTACAATTCTCTTATGTAAGCAATAGATCATGAGTCTCCTTTGCACTTTGACCTGCTATAGAGATAAGTTAAAGAATTCCTGAAAGCAGGAAGAAAGGATCAGTGCAAAGACAAAAGGAAGTGAGACACAGCATTTCTGGAATTTCTGCCCTGATTTGACAACAACACGTCATATTTCAACATTAGATAAAGGCTGTTAACATGTGGCAAAGAGCATCTTTTACAGATGTGCAGCTGCAAAGGTTTGGGCACTGACCAGGGCCTGACCAGAGTGTGTCCAGTTGAATTCGATGCCCACGTTGAGCTCAGTGTTGGCGGTGCAGCTGAGCACCAGCCGCTCCCCCACGGATAGCCTGACTTGAGTGGGGGTCAGGGTGAGGTCATGGATCTTGTATCCTGCGGAAAAGGGAGGGAAGACATGGCAGTCAGTTGACAGTCTATTGTTCTTCTGAGACTACAGACTCTCTCTCTCTTTTTCTCTGTATCAGTATTTCACTCTTTCTATCTCTCTACATTCAGACATGTTCATTCTATAATGTACTGATATGTATTCACTTCAGTAACACACAAATACACACACACACACACACACACACACACACACACACATACACACACACACACACACACAGGCTACTATCTCACATTTGTACAAAAATACAGCACATGAGTCTGTATAGCTCTTTTTCCTCTTACCAACAACAGCAACAATGTAGAGAGGGGACTTGAACGTCTCGTTGCTGATGCGGGTCTGGCAGAACACGACGCCGGCGTAGCTGATCAGGTGACTAGGAACTGTGAAACCCGTCTTAGCATCCCACAGAGAATCCTTCCCATCAGGATAAAGTTCTTTCTTTGGATACTTCTGACAGACAGAAATATACAGATGTGTCATCTTAAAACATAGAGGATGTTTAAAAAAAAACCACTCAGGCACTTAGAGTAAGCAATATCCACGCTAGTTGCTGATAATAGTGGAATTCATGTCTCCTGAGAATTAGAATTTATATGTTTTCACCTGTTTCATGTTTTTGTTTGTTTGTTTATTTATTTGTTTTTTTGTTTGTAGCATTAACAAAAAGTTACACTATGAGCTGATTTTAATAAAAAGGAAGGTGAGGGCATTACTCAGGAAAGAACACATTAAATTTTAGACCCACTAAATTATTTTTAATGATTTCTTGTCTTTCTCATGTTTTTCAGTACTTTTATTTTTATTTTTATTTTTTTTATTTTAGTTTCTTTAATAGAGCCTATGACTACCAATTTGAGCTGGAGCACTAAATTTTAGTGACGACTAAAGTAATTAAGTCCTATTATATGATAAATTGATTTCTTGCACTTTAGGCAAGTATACAGGTAGAATAAGACAAATTTTGCCTTCTGCCTATAAGTTATAATGTGTCCAACAGATGGGGAAATGAAAAAGCATTTGATAGTTAAAATAATCTCTGTCTTTTGTAAACAAAATGAAATCTTACAGTATAAGTCATTATGTGCTGCTTTGCCATTCTACAAAAGTTCATGGTTGCAAAACATTGTGAGATTAGCCAATTGAGAACAGAAACGAACAGAAATCCAATCCTTTCTTACAGTGTGGAGTGTAACGTTGAGATTCTCCAGTGACCCGCGGCAAGGTATCACCACACGCTCCCCCTCACGGATAAACACCACCTCATATTCTTTCTCTGACGGCACAAAGGGCACCCTATAATCTAAAACCAAATCACCCGACAAACACCAGATTAGTATAAACTGAAAGTTAGAGTAGTAAAGTAAAACAATCAATGAGACTCAAAAGGAGCAGTGAAGTGGTGAGTCACACAATAAAACCAACACAACAGAAAAAAAAAAAAATTCACAACATACCACAACACTACAGTATTCAAAATAACACAAAAGTAGAACAGAATATAGAATTATTTCTCTCAAAGCAGAGTTCAGTTTCTTACAGAGGTCCTTTAGGGGTTACAGGAGTCCTTGAATTTCATACTTAATACTTGTTTTTAATAGGCTGACAGGTCAACCTCATAAAGCAGGACTGAAATCATTGTGCAATTGATGAAACTGGAAACCATAGCAACAACAATATTCTATGTAAAAAGTTAATACTCACTGGTAAAAGGGATCAAATCATGGATTAAAACTAAACAAACTTTAGAGAGGAGATAACAATATGATTATTTGGCTTGTGTGGTAATACACTCTGAGGCACCCTGATATAGGAAATAATAAACTCGACAGTGTCTTGGCATCAGCCTCTTATTTTTGTATATAAGGACACCTTGTCTTGTATTATCATTTATTGATTATCCTAATTAGAGATTGTGCATAGATGTGCATGCATCAATCCATCAATTTAAAAATCCAACAGTGTTACAAATGAGTGTTAGTGGCTAAACACTAATGAATCTGCAGCCTGTCTGGGTTTGTGACATGAAAATGTAGGAGAAGAACTATTAAAGAAAATATTTTTGCCTTATGCACCTTCTTCTCTATTATGAAATGGACAACATCCTCATCACCATCACACCCCTGGACATTCTAGCTGTCACAAAGAAAAGTTGAAGTTAGTTATACCTTGAACAAACACGTGAACAGCCGCTGATGTCTTGCCATCATCAACTTCTAGGTCTTTGTAGGAGCATCGATACTGTCCAGTTTCATTGACAGTTGCATTGGAGATCCATATTGTCGTGCAGAAGAGTCCCGATCCGCTGCAGTCACTCATGGAGAAGTGGGTGCCTGTAGGAGGGGTCGACCACCTCAGGTACTGACGACCTCTGCCGAATCCAAAATGAGACATCACTAATGTAAACTTTATACGTATGTGCTGATACATGTATGAATGCAGCACCTTTCACATACACACCTGCAGATGAGTTCCAGGTTGTCAGATTTGTTCATCCGGTGGATGCCATGGATGTTCAGTGTTGGAGGATCAGACATAAACCTCAGTTCAATGGCTGGAAGAATCATTAAGACAAGTCAATCACCCTAAAACCTGATAGCAAACTCAAACAACGGTGATGATATCAGTCATTGCAGCCCTAACATAAAGAGGTCAGAGGTCATTGTTTCCAAAAACACAAATAGTCAGTACATTTACATGCACAGTTTACTCCTTTTTTTTTTTTTTTTTTTTTGTCTGTACTGTGATTAAGGCAAAAATGTGGGTAACATGCATACATGGATGGAATTAATAGGATTCTGTGGTTCCTATTATATGACACAAGATTCATTGCTTAAGCAAAGTATGATGGAGGGTCAATCAGGTGAGGAATGCACACAGAGGTTGCTTATTCCAATTATAAGGCAATGGATCATTTACATGGGTGAGTGAATCAATACATTATATTGATATATGCCAGTTTCAATCCAATTATAGTATGTGGCATTTGAAAATACAATTTATTGCCTTAATCTGTGTATAATCAAAGTTTTAACATGCATGTAAACACGGTAAATAAATTTTTTTAAAAAAACTTCAAGTAAAAATGGCTCAAGTATAGGAATAAAAGACATGGGTGAATGTTTTGTAACTGGCTCTTGGGCTAGTCAGGGCCATTTTTCCACTGCTGCAGCAAATGGAGGAGCTGTGTCAAAACAGGAAGCAGAGGAAGATGGGCCGGGTCAGGCTCAATAGCCAAGCACTATATGGTGTAGGTGGGGTTCCTGTTTCTGAGGATACAGGCTGGGCCCTCCACCTCCCTGTGAGGCCCCAAAGCACATATTCAATGGAAAAAAAAACCAAACAAAAAACCCATTCTGTTATGCTGAACAATTAAACATTTAAAGTGAAAAGTGTGGCTTTATTTAACTTAATCCAAAGACTGTGATCACTTTTAGTGCACCCTTTTAGGGTTCGTTTTTAAGCATTACAGAAACAAAAATTGACATAAAAACTTATATAAATGGTCATAGCTCAATTCCAAACAATATAGATACAACCTCAAGATTAAAATGTAGGTCTGTTCTTGTTATTTTAATTCAGAATTTACAGGTACAGGATTATGAAATAGTTTCAATTCTTCTTCAGTCAAATGGTAACAGACTTCCCTCCTCTAATAATATTCCCACATGCTTTATATGGGAACAGAAATTAACACAATTTAATATATTCACATTTCAGATTTAACCTGTAAGGTGAAGAGTTATCAGCATGCCCATGTACTTATTTCCTTTAAGTCACAAGGACTATATAAAAGTGACAGAGAAAATATCTGATTATTGCTTCTGGACTTTATTATAGTTTGATAACTTTTTAATTCTATTATTCAACTTAACTTTAGGATTATCAAAGAGGTAAGTAATTAATTTATTCTCTTACCAGCTACACAATTGATTTCCACAATAATGCCAAGGAGAATGACGGAGACTGCCTGCGCCATCATCCGACAGAGTCCACATGAATCCAGCAAAAAGGTTCAATCCACTCAAAATAATCCTACACACTCATTATTCATCCATTCATCGGTGATGCTTTGTATTCCGCTCCAGTGACGAGTGTGTGAAAGCTAGCCGCGCAGCAAAGTCATAAGGAGTACAGAGAGCGATGATCAGAAGCGTGCAAAGTGTGTGTAGGTGTGTGTCCATGGAGCTGAAGGTTCTGAGGATGGAGCGCAGGAAGGAGCGTCACGCTGCGCTCCGTGACATAAACACACTGTTTATACGAGACGCGACTTCACTTCTTGGGGATTTTTGAACAAAACAACCAGTTTATAAAATGGAAACTTATTTAAAGAAGTTTAATGTTAAAGAACGGATTGTAGAGTTAGAGATGACAAATGTCACCTCCCCACAAATAATGACTAATAGGAAAGAGAAGTCTGTGGGGAACTTAGGGTCATTTTTATGATCCCTTATCCAGCAAAAAGTTTGGTCTGATGATTACAGTCTGATGACATTTTGAAACCTACACAAATTACTTAAATAAAATGAAATTAAACAGAACTATTCTTAATTAAGTGCTGGATTACTGATTGGGACATGTAAAAATATGCTTCATTGAATAATATTTTATGCAATTTTTTTTTCGACAAAAATGTTAAAGAAACCACCAAAAACAGACATACAGATTTATTCAGGGTTCTATTTTGTAACCTTTGCAATACTTTCATGTTCAAAACAACACACTGATCCATTCTCTGCAGCCCCGCTGTGCACACTGAGTGAAAACAATCAGTTTTAACTACTGTCTCTGCCACCCTCCCCATTCTGAGAGGCCGGCTGCATTGGATTTGAGCCGGTAACACTCACAAATTGGAAAACAGGGGACCCCTAGCCAAATTCATTCGCTGGCCTTGTATTTTGTGGGTGTGTTTAACCAAAAGTGTAGGCAGGTAAATTCAACGTTACATGTTGATGTTAACAGAAGTAAAGGACTAATCAAAACAAAGCTTTCAGCTGCAGTTCAGGACTGGTGGGTTTGTCATCGAATACATTTCTATCTACTTCAACTTTTGACACTTTGACAATGCCTCAGTTCTTATACTTATTATACTGTACATGTACTATAAAAAATAACTAAAAGTATAATGTGTCCCTACATACATCTACACATCCACTCTGTCTTCCTCACTGATGCAGCTTGTAACACTAACTTTTGACAAAGCTAGCTGCCTGAATCAAACAATGTATGATGTTTGCACATTCATATCAGTGACTATGATTGGTTTCCATTTATTTGATGTCACCAATCACGTAGACGCTTGTACATTCATGCAGATCATCAACCTAGATTTCAGCGACAACAGGAGAATTTTCCTATTTCAGTAGATGAATGCAAAAACACTTTCGCATGACAATTGCACATTTACATCAGTCTGCGCAGTAAAAGTCAAACAGAAGGAAAACCACATTTTTGGGTGGAAGCAGCCTTTAAATTCAAATTAAATTTAAATTAATTTTTTGCCTCTAAACAGAAAATGCATTGTGGTTCAGTCACTGACTAAAACATTGGTTTAATATTCATTATTTCACAGGAACTCACTTTTAATCTCAACATGATAAATGCAGGTTTGGTTTTGATGTTTGCAGGGATTTAGGAGGGTTTGGGGAGACGGGGGTTAGTTGTTATGTGTTATACCCACATGTTTCCTGGCCCGGTCACTTCTAGAGGGATGCTCTGCCCACTAAGCTGCCCACCATTCTCCAAACCAACACTTCCTGGAGGGCACTCCGACACATCATGCACCTTTGGAAAAGCTGGAAACAAAAACATTTTCCAATTTTTTTTCATCTGCTTTTGTTTTCCAGAATTCTCAAAGTGGAGTAATTGCTTTGAACTCTGGCACATTTAAAGACAAAGAGACACATAAGCGATGATTTTAAAAGGTATTTGGGGAAAAAATAAAAAGAAGGCAGGGAAATGTTTATAGCTCTGTAGAAAATATCACTTTATGTCTTACTTGTAAGTTTTGAGTCTTTGCCAAGCTTAATGATTAAAGCAATTCACATTAAATGTTGTTTTCCTATATTTTTTTTCCAATGGCTAATACAAAAATTAAAAAAAANAAAAAAAAAAAAAAAAAAATATATATATATATATATAATTTAATTTATAATAATAAATATATATCAGATAATTGGTAATATCTGAGTTTACTACTACAGAGTGGTTTGGATAATATAGTGAGTAAGTATTGAGGCATTTCAAAGTGTCAAAAGTTGAGGTAGATGCCTACAGAAATCCTATATCACAAACCCACACCCACAACCCACATAACAGACAGCACTGAAATCATATCATGGACCTGAAAAATTCATATTTAAGGGTCTTCACAAGTAAAACACCCTGGATTCTATCTGTATCCTGTAGTTTGTGTTTATGCTCTGGGACCACAAGAGGCATTTCAAAGGTCAGTGTCTGACAATTCAACACAGCTCTGAATAGGCACAAAGTGTATTGTGTGTTTATGTGTGTGTGTGTGTGTGTGTGTGTGTGTGTGTGTGTGCGTGCGTGCTGTAATTGTAAATTGAGGAAGAAAAGAGTGAATAATTAATTAGTCAGGAAATAATCTATACAGTCAAAATATACGCAACCTCACCTACCAACAAGACACCCACGCACACACACACACACACACACACACACACAATGTTTCCATGTGTGTCTGTACACACCCACACAGTCNCACACACACACACACACACACACACACACAATGTTTCCATGTGTGTCTGTACACACCCACACAGTCCACAGAATATGTCAAATCAGCCAAAATGATTGAAAATGCATGTGTGGGTGTGCATGGCCTGTACAAAGAATCGTGAAGGTGTAAGACGTCTCACCCTCAAAGTCAACAATCAGCATATAAAGATGCCAAACAAGCTGATCACAGTCCTGAGAAAAGTTTTTTATTCAGGACTCATGGGTGCACAGAACATTAGCAACATGTACAACAAGCTTACAGAATCTGTTTATGTACCTATATGTGATTATTCTTACAAAGAACACAAGCTGATAGAACTGCAGCAGCTACGATAAAGCAAAGAATTTATGTCACAGATGACCTGACTACACGTCACAGATGCAGTTCATTTAGTACTTTCTAAAGTGAATATCTGCTATGAACAATATATTTAGCTGAGGATCCCTGAAACTTTCAACTTAAAACAATCAGGATTTTTAAGCAGAACATTAAAATAGTAGACATATTAGAAAAGACAAAATGATCAAAGTCATCTCAAATGCTCCTAAGACAGAATCTCAACCAAAAATGTCTTTCAGGTTACCCATCAAAACTATCTCTCTACTTTCTTCTTCTCATACTATGTTTGAATCTGTTCAAGTTGACTTTGGTTTTCCAGAATACAAATCATAGTGTACTGCTGTGCCCATGGAGCAAGATTCTGCCATCAATGGGCCAGGGGCTGCTGAAGGTCCAGCTCTTGGAACATTAAAAAACAGAAGAGAGAGAGAGAGAGAGAGAGAGAGAGAGAGAGAGAGAGAGAGAGAGACTGAGGATGGGGAAGGCGGGAAGCAGGAAACTGTGCGCATTTCCTTAGACAGGATACAGAGCTCCTCCAAGAGGCATCCTGGAATCACATGCCTCAAAGACCTTACTTGGTCTTTCAAACAAACACAATGATTTTCTTTTGAAACATTATTGCACTGAAGAAAGAGACAACTCTACAGTTATGTTACAAAAAATTTTGAGTTATAGGAAAAATCAAGCGGCATTATAGATGGCAGCTAGGGGGGATTTGTTGAGGGCACCAAACTTCATTGTTGTGTCCAAATTTGTTCACTTTTCGCTGTTTTAGTGTTTCACATTTTGTAGTGTTGCCCAAATTTGTAGAGAGAATTATTGCACCTTTGCTCAGCAGTTCTCAGTCCTGGTCCTGGAGTACCTGAGCACTGCATAATTTCCATCTCTCCCTGCTTTACTTACACTTCAATGGCTAAATCACGTGTCCACTTGATCGAGATCTTGATTAGTTAAATACTCCTGATTTAGCTGACCAGACGTGGATAGAACAGGGGAGAAATGAAAAATATGTGTTGGAGACTCTGAGGACCAAGAATTGTGAAAAAAACAGTTTACACATTAGAGGGTGTCACCAAACAGCAGGTTACTTGGCGTGGATGCTGATACAGCAGCACAGTCCTGTTAGGAAGCCAAATCTGCTAAATTAAGAGATAAAATATTATTATTTCTATTATTACTATTACTACAGTCATTATTATTATTTTTATGTGCTGACTGTAGTACTACTGCAGTCATACAGAACTTGTTGCAGATCCTGGTGCTGCCACCTGCTGTACATTGTTTTCCCCAGAGTCCAATAATTCTAAATCCTAATTTAAATAGATATTACAGCGGACACTGAATCTTACGTATTTTCTATAAACAACTGTTAACTGATTAAGTCATCGCATTTAAGTGGCTAATTTGCATTTCCTGTCAGTACGCGTCAACCGGAACTGTTATGACTGTTTTCCATCGGTCTCTTTTCGGTGTTGCACAAAACAATGCGCACATAGCAGTGAGATGTTTTGGAGTTTAGGCAACGTTAGTGTTGTTGATACGTTTTGGTTATTTTTGTCAACATGTTTCTTATTATCTTTTTATGCTCACATAATCTTACGTAATTTGCCGGAAAGATTTGAAAGCTCTGCCATTTATGTGTTATTTCAGGATCTTATTCGGTACGGAAAAACCAAGCAAAGTATCAAACGACACGACTGGTTGCGTGTGTTTGATATCCCAAAAAGGTAAAGGCTATTTCGGAACACACACACAACTTTGGTTTCACTTCTTAAAAATATTCATATACCATTAAAGATCCGTCTTATGTGCTATGTTTCTTTTTTCAGATGGTTCTGGCACTTCTATGCGATCTCCGTTGTCTGGAATGGTTTTCTACTCGCCTTGCACCTGAACGTCGCACATGTGTCATATCCATTATGGCTGACCTGGATAATGGACATTTTGACAGGTCTACCGAGCACTGAGAATAAAGGTACAGGAGGCTGACACACCTCTGCTATGTTAAAGCTGATACCTTCCTGTTTTTGACTTGACTGTCTGATATTGGTTCTGCCTTTAGCTCCACAGCTGTCTGTTGTTCTGGTCCAGATGTTGCTCTGGCTGCATTCCCTGAGGAGGTTGCTGGAGTGCTTGTTTATCAGCATTTTCTCGAATGGAGCCATTCACTTGGTGCAGTATGCATTCGGCCTGGGATATTACATGGCACTGGGATTGACAGTGCTCTGCTCGGGCAATCTGGAAAAAGGTGAGACTGAAATGAGTCATCAGTAATCAGTCTCCAGTGGTTCTGTGTGTGTGTGTGTGTGTTTATGTTTATGGTCGGTGATTCTCTTTTCAGAGAATGTTTCACTACTCTCCCAGCTGGACTGGTTCCATGTAGCCGGAATTGCACTTTTCATATGGGCCTCACTGCTGCAGCATCATTCCATCGTCCTGCTGGCCAGGCTTCGCACTGGAAATTCAGGTAAGCATGTGTCTGAATACTACATCTGTCACTACAAATTATTTATATTTCATTAATGATGACCATTTTCAAAAGTACACTATATCTACCTACGTCAGTGAATGTTGTTTTACTGCATTCAGAAAGTGATTGGTTGTCATTTATTTCAGGATGTTACATTATTCAGCTTGCAGAATCTTAAAATGGGCTTACTTTGATAATCCACAACAATCAATATTTTGTCTGATTTAAGGTCATTGGGATTATGTCACTAATGCATGATGATATCCCTGCAATATAAGATATATATCAGTGTACATATTATCACATATGCAAAAATAAATTGCAGCATACAAATGTTATGTCTGCAGTTTTGTATATTTGACTGTTAATATGTACAGTTACTATTGTTATATTTCTTCAATTTATAGTTAATATTTATTAATGTCATTTCTGGTAAAGTTTCTTTTTTTTTTTTTTTTTNTTTTTTTTTTTTTTTTTGGTTATTTTTTAAACATTCTTGCCCTTGTCTTTGATAATTAAGTTTATTTTTCAACTCTGAAACATCCTGCCTCAGTTCATATCTTTTTCAACATTTTATAACCAACTTTGAAGAACCATGACAAAAAAATGTTTGTTTATGTTGTGTATACTGTATTTGAAACCACATCAGACAATATAAAAATCAAACAACAGCAAATTGTTTGATATTTTTTTTCTTTTTCTTTAGTCTTAAATCCAGTATCAGTAAAGATCTTGTGGAGATGCATTTAAAAGTGCAGACAGATTTGAAAAGTCTGCACTGTACCACACAAAAATAACATGAAAATGACAAAATAAAGCAAAAATGAAGTTGACTGTTTGATTATTTCTTCTCATTTTGTTAAAATGAAATCAAAGAACCATGTTATGCTTTTGGAAAATGAAAAGTACTAATATAAAGTATAGATCATTTGTAGCAAACTGGAAAATAACATGCAAAAACTCTGATGTGGTCTATTAAAATAATGCATACAATACACATTAATCATATGAGTAATAGCATAAATCGCAATGATATATCGAATTAACCAGTTTAACCAAGGACTGATGTATTTTCTGTTTCTTTTGATAACTTTCAGGAAAAGTGGAGACTCTGGCTCACAGAATGCCAAAGGGAGGCTGGTTTGAGCTCGTGTCATGTCCACATTACTTTGCTGAGCTGCTAATCTACATCTCGCTGAGCCTGGTTTTTGGAGGACTTTCTCTCACCTGGTGGTTTGTTGTCCTTTACGTGTTCTTTAACCAAGCACTGGCTGCACAGCTTTGTCATGAGCTTTACATTAGCAAATATGAATCATACCCACAGCATCGAAAAGCATTTATACCTTTTATGTTGTGACTTATACCAGTCGGACTATGAGCCCTCTTTGATGTCAGAGCTGTGATGGAATGTAAATAGAATTTTCATCCCAGCAACACAAAGGTCTTATTGAAAATCCCATAATTGCATCACACAGAAAAAGTAAGTCCTAGATGAACATGGATATCATAAAAAGTCATCAAAACAAAAAAGCACAAATAAGTTGGCACGAACAAGTTGGCAAAATATACAACACTAATACCACAGGCAGGCACAGACACCACACAAATGCACACAGAGGCCTCAATTCACAATCTCTCCAAGCCACTACAATCAAGAGCATTGAGGCATCCCATAAAACAGACTAATGATCCTCCAGAACTTAAATGTTTATTATCCCACATCTCTCCTATCTTATCTTGTTTTTGTAAGCAGAAAATGATTTAGCCCATGGAAATCTACTACATTCAGGAAAGTACAGTTCTACCGCTCAAATCGGTTACTGTGTTCTATATAACATTACCAGCAGTCTAACTATGGTAAACAAAAATCTTCAGGGTCCATAGAATTGTGAGCAAAAAACTGTTAGGATGCAGACTGACACCTCCACTGTGAGAAAGCTCATAGTTTTGGTTGGGATTTGCTTTGCATGCAGGCAAATGATAAGCCTGTGTGCAATGAAAAGCTACTGTCAGATGTGGCTTTATGATAAAAACGTAGCGTGGGAGCTTGGTGGAATTCAAAGAGTTTTTCTTTTTGAACCTGGATGCAAATGCCTTCTATGTCAAAGTTGTGGCAGAACGTTTTTTTTTTACATATACAGTCAGATATAGCTTAGTTTTTGGCAACAATTTTCTTTTTGTTTCCTCATCACTTACCATAAATAATCTTCCAGGGAATGCTACCGCATACATGTTAGGTTACTGCCAACAATTTTCCAATGAAAATATTTAAATTGTGTTTCCTACCTGCCAGACTGCCATTGGTTTCAGTTCATTACAGTACGCTATAAAAAAAATCAGCTTGTAGAGATTTGAAACATGCTTGAGATGTTCCTTTACAGTGAACAAGACATTAGATATTTTGTCGAAGTAACTTTATGTAACTGGTCCAACACAGAACCACACAGAAGAAAATGTATGTCTCTGCCAGGGAATATAGTCCCAGGAGAAGAAGGCTTTTACCAAGAAATTAAGAATTAACATCCCTTCTACACTCGGACATATGTGTTAGCATGTAAATCATTGAATTTTTTTAGGTGATTTGAACATTTGATTTTGAAAGATTGGGGGATTTGGCAAAATAACGGAAAAAAAATACATTTTTATGTTTTGGAAAATGGTTGTCAGTAACAAAATGTGTGTGCAGGTAGTATTTATTGGGCTTAAACATGCAAATTTACAGGTATGGTCCTTTAGGTAAAATTAATAGTGGATCTTTAACTACTTTTACTCTATTTTTTTTTTCTAATGGACAAGTTGTACTTGCAGAAAGTAAGTCTTAATATGATAGCTCTACATTTACTCGAGTATGGCTTTGAGGTACTTTATCCACCACTGGAGTTATCCTTGTGATAGTGTTGTGAATGGTGTCTCTTGTTATTCTGTTCTCCCTTACTGGGAACAATATTCTGCTGGACAGATGTCACAGATGCTGGCTCAAGACTTGAAGGTGCAGAACTAAAATTCTCTATCTGAAAACTGAGTGGCAAGTACATGTAGCTCTTGACCAAGATACTTTCATGTACAAATGTGGATTGTTCACTGTACTCCTCAGCTATTTGTGCAGGGTGTGGATCTCCTTGAATGTGAAACTTGGCAGTACTGTTAATATTCTTGCTCGGCGTGACTCTCCAGGTGAGAGGCACATTAGGAGGAATATATTGATTATCATACTGAAAAATACAACATTATTTGTCGTGAATAACTTCGTGTCAAAACATTTCCAGCAGGTTTGTGTTAAATAAATCTGATTACAAACTACACAGCAAATGAAGTTTTTTGTCATTAAGTATACTACAGTTACAACTAATAAAACAAAGATTATTGTATGTATCTTCTGAAAATTAATTTATTTTTACTTCAATATTACTTTTGTTAAATCTGTGACCTTGCCTTGAAGGAATGTTCTGGAGGGTGTCATAATGCTCATCTCCAATAATGACTGAAGATTACACTAAATCAATCAAAATGTTGCTTTAATTATTATAATTTTCACAACATATAAGGTGCTCCACGCTGAAATATAACATAGGTATTTGTTGATTTCATGTTTATTGTTCTGATGAAATATTATTTAGTATAGGTTTACTGCAAATAATGCATAAGCATTCAATAAACACATGTTTGAGCAGTTATTACTCCTTTTTAATTAACTTTAATAATTTACTACAGGTGTCTTGTGTAATTACTAGTGACGTAACGCTAGTAACTTCCTCACTTCTTTTTTCTTTTTCTCTTTTTTTTTTTTTTTTTTTTAATTAATTTTGCAAGCCTTTCAAGCTTTGCCCATATTTTCCACATCACGTTAGCACGGAAGTGACAATAAAGGCAGCCAATGAAATGTGAGAATAGTGCTTACGTCATCTTAGAACGCCAACGCTTCCCCTTTAACGGTCCAATCATCTCTCTATTTCCTCCTCCATGTGGCAGCAGGTTTGTAACTTCCGTGAGTTGGCTCGGTGGATATGATTGTGTATCACCCCGGTCTCCCTTTAATTTTTGTTAATTGCTAACATGAAGTTAAGATAGTTTTGCTGTCAGTTTCCTCAAGTGATTTACGGGGGGGACAAATTAACAAGCAAATTGTATTTTGTCAGTGTTTTGAAGGGTTAGGGTTAATTATGCCTGTCATGGTGAGCCGAGGAGATGGACGGGCTCATAGAAATGTGATGTGCGTCTTGTGTCCGCTTGTTGCCGTGTTGTTGTTGTCAGTCGGAGTTTCTGCTATTCCGGAGGAGCACAAACATGTTCAAGAGCAGCCACCGCAAGAGGTACGAGGTTTTAACTCTTTATCAACGATAACAACTTCGTGGTTTTCGGCTTTAAATGAGTCTTGGAGCCGGTGTTGCTGCTGTTGAGTAGCGCTTCCTAGCTCGCTAGCTAGCACATGCTAACGGAGCCTTATCATTTTGTGTTCCGGGTTTACCTATCTCAAACAGACGTCTTTTCTAAACAGCAAGCCATTGTTTGACCTAAATTAAGACACGTTGACATCCTTGTAAGTGTAGCTGCTGAAGACAGATCTGCCTGATCAAGCTGACATACCCTTAAGTTTGTGTACATTCTGTGTAAAAGTCATTTACCCAATAAAGGTATAACCATGTGTTCTGGATTAAACTGTATCCAAATACAACCGTAAAACTATACCACCAACAAGAAATATTCGGCGAACTGGTAATGTTGCACGATGGTAGGTTCTTTTTTTAAATTTTTTTTCTTCTTTAACGCAAATGCGACTGTTCAACAAGTTAAGCAATTCTAGAGATTCAGAGAAGTTCAGAATAGGTTTGTATTAAGTATGTTAATAAGTACAATAAGTCATTTGGGGTAAATTCAAGTAAGATTTTATTTGTATAGCCCAGTATCATATATAATGTTTCAAAGGGCTTTACAGGTGGTTTCAGTTCTCAACCTAGCCCAAGATTTCTGAGAACACAAAGAAATACTCCCTAAAACCCTTATTGTCTAAGCTGAAAAGTGAAAGAAACCTCACAATCTGCCATTCAGAGAGCGAGAGAGAGATCTTATTTTCTTCAACAGCCAGGTGTGTAATAGGAGCCATAGGTGGGGAAGTGGGCAGTTACAAAGAAAGAAGACAATTTGTTAAAATCGAGGATGATCCATAATACAGCGATGAAGCCGTGATCCAGTAGAGATACTAATTAATCTGAAACATCATAGTTTTAATTTTTTAAAAATGTGTATGGTTACAGCTAACTGTTGCTGTGTTACGTTTCTTTGCAGAAAGCTGTCAGTCCACATGCCATAGGCTCAGTAGTCAGCGAGGATGACTCCGGCAAAGGAAACCTGGGTTTCATTCATGCCTTTGTGGCATCTCTATCCGTCATCATTGTCTCCGAATTGGGAGACAAGACATTCTTCATCGCGGCTATCATGGCCATGCGGTACAACCGTCTCACCGTGCTGGTGGGCGCCATGCTGGCTCTGGGTGTCATGACTTGTCTTTCTGGTTGGTAGAAGTGGATGTTTTGCTTTTCGATTATAACTCAGAAAGCAATAATTTGGTGTTTCACTGAGCATTTGTTAAGTAATCATTCCCACCCCTGTCCAGTGCTGTTCGGCTATGCCACCACCATCATCCCTAGAATCTACACATACTATGTGTCCACCGCTCTGTTTGCCATCTTTGGTGTGCGCATGCTGAGAGAGGGGCTGAGGATGAGTCCAGATGAAGGCCAGGAGGAGCTAGAGGAGGTGCAGGCAGAGATCAAGAAGAAGGATGAAGAGGTAAAGTTCAGCACTACAGGGAATAACTTTAGATTTGTAGGCCTAAGTTACACTCACACCACCGAATCAAACTGGCGTGACTCAAGTGTGAGCACAAGTAAATAGGAACGGTTTGTGTCATTTATTAGAAAAAACATGCACCTAAAATTCCTTCAAGTGGTTCCCCTTTTTTACAGGAAGTACTCTTGTCTTTTTGTTCCTGCTGTGCACAAATTGCATCAGGATCACTGACGCTGCTTTTTAGAAGAAGATATGATATATTAGATTGAACAGGAGAAAACTGGACTGTAAAGCAGTAATTTATTTGCTACTCAAAACTATTCTGAAAAATACCCCAGGCACCTTCTCAGCAGTTTTTAGTTGTAATGAGATGAATTGTGATCACAAGGAGGCTCCCATGTGACCTTTACTGTTTCAGGCACAGCTGGTATGGATTAGAGTTTTGGGTTTCCTAGAGGGCTCTGTGCTATTTTCCACGACCTGACCAACTGATCTGTTGTCATAAATGGTTTTCATTATCTCAAGTAGTTGGACTGTTACAGCCTTCTCATCTCTGTGCCTCCTGCTACTCTGAAATATGAAGTCAGTGTAGTACTTGAAACAATACTCGGACTGAAGGATAGTGTCCTGGAGACTGAGCAAAGCTCCGATCAAATGTAAAACGATTTTTATAAAGCAAGTAAACCCATTCTGGAGGGCTGACACTTAATCTGCCAGGGGCTGATGTGAGGACCTTCACTCACCTCAAAGCTGCTTCTGATTTTGCTAAGCAACCAGTGACCTCCTCGGTGACAGCAGAGGAGGTCATTGTTCTACTTTTGTTGCAAAGGTGAAGAACAACAACAGAGACGTTGCATGAGGCCATTAAACATCCACACCGATTTATGAGATCGCTGCTTCCAGTAAACTTATATTAACAAAATTTTGTACTGTGTTTTGCTGCTGATGTCACTTCACTAACGTTTTCAATACTGCCCCCTGTAATTTTTGTAGGTACTGCATCTCACATACATGTCAAAAACCAACCTTGGATACACATGGCAGCCATCTTTCATGCTTAGATGCATAGTTAATATGAGTTATAAATCAGGATTTAGCCAGCTCCTTACTTCATACTAACAGCATCACTCAGAGCTCCACCAAACTAGATAATTGTTTTTGAGTCACACATTGTTTCTGCATCTAAAGAAAGGCATGTATGTAGTGTTTTAGTAAAATATGCGTCTTTGCAGCTCCAGCGGACGAAGCTGGCTAACGGGGCCCCGGACGTGGAGTCTGGCTCAGCCCCTACCCTTCCCCAGAAAAAGTGGCACAGCTTCATCTCGCCTATCTTCATTCAAGCCTTCACCCTCACCTTCCTGGCAGAGTGGGGGGACCGCTCCCAGCTGACCACCATTATTCTAGCAGCCCGAGAGGTTCGTTCAACAGTCCCAATGTACCCAGATTTTCAGCTTAGGGGATCCCAGCGGGAATCAAACCTTTAATGTGTTGGCAGTACTTGATCGGTGCTCTTTTTGAGAACATTGCTTACTGCTCTCGTGATGTTTTGTTTTCCCAGGATCCTTTTGGAGTTGCAGTGGGTGGCACGTTTGGACACTGTCTCTGCACAGGACTGGCTGTGATAGGAGGAAGAATGATCGCCCAAAAAATTTCCGTCAGAACCGGTGAGCTAAGACATCTGAAAATTTTTCCTTGATTTTAACACAGTCTTATTTGTCTTGCACCACTCTATACCCAAATTACTATGTGAAAATTATTTCTTTTTTTCTTGTTTTGTTTCCATAGTTACAATCATTGGAGGGATTGTTTTCCTGGCATTTGCCTTCTCTGCCCTTTTCATCAAACCTGAAGCCGGTTTTTAATCTGAAGAAAGACTTTCTGGTTCCTTCTGTACATAACTCTAAAACTCAGTTCAGTTGCTGTAGAAAGGTCGTAGTTTGACTCCCGTGTGTGTGCGACTAGAAGTGTGACTGTCAGAGTAAGAGCTGTATTCTCATTGTGTGTGTGTGTGAGAGAGAGAGAGAAAGAAGACTGGATTGTTACGGATTCCTGCCCTCTGACCAGGTCTTATAGTTCTGCAGCTCAGAATCAGAACGCTCCTCACTCTCAGTCCTGGCAGTTTGGTACAGAGTCTTTTTTTTTGGTCTTTTCTTTGCCTTTCTTGTTTTTAAATATCGAACGATTGATTTTCCTCTATGTAAAGTGAACTCAAGTGTTGTCAGGCGACTGATGGAATATGAACTCTGGAAAAGGAAAGTTAAATCTGCTGAGTCTCCTCAGAATGCATCTATCATTCAAGGCTGGTGTTTCTCAGCTGTTTTTTCCGTCACGCTCCCTGATGATCCTTGCGCTATCCTCAGTTTTGGATAGACACATTAGATGCTCGAATGCATTATATGGCCTAACAAGCGGCCCTTCCTTTATCATCTTTACGATCTTTATCAAGATCATGTATGAAATTAATGACGTTTTACTTTCTGCCATGAGAAAAAAAATGTTTATTTCCTTGATATATTGCTTTTGCCATCCGATTTGAGATTTTATGCGAGGCAGAAAACTCCTGCCATTGTTCCTCTCACTGCACACATAGGACTAGTCTTGAGACTACAGCACGAAAGCACAGATGTCAAAACCGTTCCATGGAGGGCCGAGAGGCTTCAGAGTTTCCATCCAAAAACACCTCCAGGTGAATTCAGTGATTCGCTCCTCCATTCTGATCAAGAGTATGCTGATCATTAAAATCAGCAGGTGTGTTGTCCAGTTGGACTGAAATCTCGCAGCTTCCCTGCCCTCCAGAGCACATAGTTTGGCATGTGTGCGAAAGGCTGGTAATGTGTCCTGGTGTCACCTTACCTGTACCTGTCCGTGGTGTTTGCGGTTTCTGTGTGGGTGAATTGTAACTCCAGAATCAAGGGTAGGCGCAGCCGCTGCAACACCGACCGGTCTGTCCCGTTTCCAGACAACAAGAAAGTCAAGCAACAGTAACACTACAGAGATTAGCTCCATTCAAGTACAAACCTCTTAGTTATCACCCCGTATCACAAAGTGTTCATGAGAGAATGTAAATGTGATTACTTCAGGTACACAGTGGCTGTTGGAATTACCTAAACCACAGAGCCATGTTACTTTGCAGTGTTGATGCTACAGCAAATGGGCAGAAACCTACACAGAACTACAAGTCATTCATTAGCAGCTACAGTGTAGCTACAGTGATGCCTCAACACAGCAATGGCATTTAAAGGACCATACCGGCAATTTCGCATGTTTAAGCCCAATAAATACTACCCGCATACGCGTTACACTACTGACAATCATTTTCCAAAACATAAAATCATATTTTAGTTTTCTTGTTATTTTGCCAAATCCTCTAATCTTTTAAAATCAAATGTTCAGGTGATATGCACACTTTAAATCTCAGTGTTTCGCCAGCTAACACGTACGTCTGATTTAGAAGGACAGTTTTTAATTTTTCAGTAAAAGCCATCTTCTCCTGGGACTATGTTCCCCGGCTGAGACATACTTTGTCTTCCGTGCAGCTCCGTGGTTAAATAAAGCACTGGTTAAATAAAGTTTCTTCGACAAAAAAATTTTAATACACGTGGTGTAGCTGTGGTGGATTACTTATCTCAAGCGTGTTACCACTCCATCAGTGTATTTTGGGAAGTGGTTGTCAGTAACGTAGCATGTACTGTATGCAGGTTGTATATATTGCCCAAATATACAAAATCACTGGTATTATCCTTTAAACTCAAAGGCCCTGCACACCCACACAGGCTTTCTTACTTATCCTGGATTATTAGACCTCTTCAGGTGCAAGGTGGTGGAACTATGCAAGGAGTTGCTTGTCACTGAACTCCCATCTACTTAGAATCATATATAATAGGAATGATAGTAAATTTAAAGAGCACTTTTAGGAAAAACAGTATCAAAGTGCTTTACAACAGAACAATTTAAAGAAAGCAGCAATTTAAGTAAAATACAGTCAAACGATACAAGGACTGAGTTGTTAAAAACCCTAAAAGTAGTTAAAAAATAATAGCTGCTGAGAGGACATGTTGAGTTAAAGATGAAATGAATCTATCAGGAGAGAGAGAGAGAGATGTCAATCAAGCACAGCGTGTACACCCACACAGTCCTGTAAAGTCAAATCAGTGAAAACAGCTGTATGGGCGTTCTGTGGGTGTGCAGGGCTTTTAAGGTACACATTATATGTAAAGTGGTTTGTATTTAGCTTCAGAGCACATACATTTTCTTTCATTTTAACTATGTACTGTAGGGGGAAAAAAGGGTGGAAAACGTCACAATAAACAAGGAATGGAAATATTTTTTAAGTAAATGGGCTAATGGCTAATGAATCTGCGTTGTCAATATTTGACAGGATGTGTCCAGCTGTGAAATTCTTCTGTATGGTGTAGGTGCACATTGGTTGAAATGCCTGAAATGCTCAATAAAATGTTTCATGTGCTGTCTGATTTCACAAATCATCAAAATCAAATAAATTAACATAGACACTTGGTTTAGCACACCAGAGCCTTTTTAAATTTATTTAATGTGAGCAAATGATTCATACATTTGCCTTAAAAATGGTTATGTGATGTTTCAATTTAGTCTTGCTCTAGAAATAAATGACACACTTGTCACAGGCATGTACCTCTGAAAGGTGCCTCTATTGTTTTTATACCATTACATCATAAGTTACAGCTTACTGAAAAATTCAAAAATATACCTGCAGGACCATTTCGCAATTTTAAGAATGGGATGCTATTGTTTTCTATGAAAGAACAGTATTCAGAGAGATTCGAAAACTAAAAGGGAATCTATCCTCAAAGTAACCAGCAGGTGGCAACAGTGGCTGTGAAGAGTGCATTTACTCTCAAATCTTGGTTCTTAAATGCAACGTGAGAATAGAAAATAAACATTTGACTGATTTAAATCCGAATATATATATATATATATACACACACGCACACACACAAACACATATTTATACAGAATGTATTGTATGTATATACACACATATACATATATACTGTATATATACACACACGTGTGTGTGTATGTATGTATGTGTATACATATAGATATATATATGGCACCACTACCAATATATTTTAAAAGAGCTGTGGGTCCATAATATGAGGTCGAGCTCACATCACAGATTGGACAACACACAGAATAAATCAGGTATTGACTTAAAGGGAGATTCCACTGATTTTTACATATCAAATTCAGTTTTATTTCTGGAGGTGGGAAGCATCATTCAGCACAAGACATACTTCAACGAAAGGTTTTAGTTTGAGGTCCAGGTTTTCCCTTGAAGACTGAGCAGTGTCAGTTAATAGTTGGAACACATTTTCCAGTGCCTTATTTTAAAAATTGAACCATTATCCTGTCAGCCAAATTAGAGGCTCTGTTCACAAAGTAAAGATGACACAATGATCAACCATCAGCCGCTGCGGCATAACAATCTTCAGCCTTCCCACCACCTGATCCAATTCTTCACCAAACGATGACCAGTTGATGGCTCAGCCTTTTCTTCATGTGGGTGAAGGAGCCTGAACATATGTCCACAGGACTGATGAATCAACTATACAGGTGACTCTGACCTTTGCCCAAGGTGTCAGGTACCTTGAATACTTAAGCATCTCCTTGTATTTTAGCATCATGTTCACAATAGGAAATTCATGTCCGAAATCCAAAGGTTAAAGGTCACCAGTGTGGTTGGTTCATCGGTCCTGTGGTCATATGTTCAGGCTCAGACCCTCACAGGAAAAGCTTGAGCGTCAGCTCGTCATCTTTTGAAGAAGAATCAGATCAGGTGGTGAGGAGGCTGAAGATTTTTCAGCTGCAGGGGCTGATGGCTGATCATTGTGTCATCTCGACTTTGTGAACAGAGCCTCCAATTTGGACAATAGGATAACGGTCCCATTTTCAAAATAAGGCACCCAAAGGTGTGTTCCAACAAGTGGAGGATGCTGCTCAGCCTTCACGAGAAAAAGAAAACCTTGACCTTAAAGTTATTGCAGATTCTGTTCTGATTGCTGAACGCTGGATCAGCTTTTTAAACATTTTATCAAAGCTTGCAAGGAATTTGCAAATGTTTCTGTTATGTTTTTGGATTTGAACATTGAAGGACCATACCAGCAATTGTGTGTGTTTGAGCCCAAAGTATACAATCCACATACAGTTACATTACTAATGTATAATCAATTATTCAATCAGCTGTATACACTGCCATACAGCGTTACCAGTCAGAGGTCTCCGGTTCCAAAGTTTTGGATCTTATCCAAAACAGAGTTGTGGTAAACCTACCTGAACCCGACTTGCATACATTAAAGGACAATACCAGTGATTTAGCATGTTTGAGCCCAATATAAACAACTCACATACACGTTACATTACTGACAACTTTTTCCCAAAATATACTGAAACGGTAAATTTTAGATGTTTTTTCTACCTTCCAGTCTGCCATTGGCTTCAGTTCATTTTAGTACGTTATTAAACTCAACTTGTAGAGAATTGAAATACACTTGAGATACGTAATCCATCACAGTGAACATTATGTCTATTAGTTTTTTTTTGTTTGTTTTTTGATGAAGTAGCTTTGTTTTAATGATCCAGTATGGAGCTGCATGGAAGACAATGTATGTCTCCACCAGGGAATATAGTCCCAGATGGTTTTTACTGAGAAATAAAAACAAAAAAAAAAAACAGAAAACATCACTTGGACAATCATGTATAAGTGTTAGAAGACGAAATACTGAATTTTAAGGTGGGTGAACATTTGATATTGAAAGATTAAAAGATCTGAAAAAAATAAATTAAAATACAATTTAATGTTTTGGGAATTGGTTGTCAGTAATGTAACATACTGTATATGTGGGTTGTATATGTTGGGCACAAACAAGCACGATCGGCGGTATGGTCCTTTAAGACTGGATTAACTACTTTTTAACTTTGTCACCTCTCTGTGATGTTGCAGCCATGGATGGGACATCATGGCACAGCTGAGGCCCGGACAGTGTTTGATTCAGCCACGTTTTGATGGCATCGCTGACGAGTATGGAAACATTTTCCATCTGATTGTGTGACATAACAGTCAGAACGAGGTCATTCCTGAGGACATTTTTCACTCCTCCAGTTTAAAGACAAGCAACGGTGGAGAAGTTCAGGTATCTTGGTATTTTCATCTTGAGTGAAGGCATAATGTTGCTGTTGTGCCATTCCATGGTGAAGAGTCACATTCTTACCACAGGCCACAAGCTCTGAGTCATTACCAAAAAAAAAAAAAAAANAAAAAAAAAAAAAAATAAAACAGGGTCTCCACAGGTATCTTCTCTCCAAAAACACAGTTCTGGTTCCAGTTCTTGTGCTCAGCTCAGCCCTTCTAAATACTGGCCATTCACACTAGCTTGGGAGCTGAAAAAAACGAGTACAGTCCAGTTTTACTTTTGCAGAGATCTCTCTTGCAGTCCCTGTACACCTTTTAATTCTCCGTTCTGTCCTTTTCTTTTGCTTATTTACTATTTGGTCTGTCGATTGAGCCACACCAGCTCACGTCCCATTTCTTCAGGTATCTTTTCTTTTCATTGCAAAGTTTCCAACCTGTCCTGGATCTCTCTACTGCACCATATTGCCAGTAATACAGTGGTTCTTCCACTGAATTCTTGTTATTTTCCTACTGAAATGCTGCTCATCACTGTTGTTAAAAAATTCTGATTCAACAACTGGTGTTTTCTGCTTTTGTGACATCACAGTTTCTTTGTTCCAGGACAGCAAGTTTATAGGGCTGAAAAAAGCAATACAGGAACCTTTTTTTTTTTTTTTTTANTTTTTTTTTTTTTTTTAGCAGTGTTCAGCCCTAAACGGTTCAGAATGTGGCTCCAGCACCACCGCATGGACACTGGCTTTACTCTTCCAGTCATATGGGAGGACCTTTCTGTCAGCCCACCGCTTCTTCACACAGAGAGTTAGTTAAGGTGGAGGATTCTGGGAAAGAAACATCTTAGCTGCTCTGCTTGACCTTAGACTCAGATAAGTAACTAAAAACTGGATGGATGATTCACATGATTATCTCCATGCTTTATTCAAACGCAGACTGAGAAATATCAGTCACGATTTAGCAGCTTGATTTTATATCTATTAAGATTACAATACATATTTAAAGGGACAGATAGGTCAACTGAGGCCATTACAGATACAACAAAGACATTACTGAAGCCTCCAAAATGTGGGAATCCCAAAAGAAGTATTGAAAATAAAAAATATATAAGAAGGTTTGAGATATTTTAGTACACATTTAGCTTAACCTTGGCAAGCCTTTATTCCATTCACAATAGTTGGATTTAGAGTGCTTAGTGTACAGTTTTAAGCACTTTAAAAGCTAAAAATACTCTTTCATTTTTACAGTTTTATGAAAATATGGGTCAAGAATTCAACAAACTGTGACACAACAAGCAGCATCAGCATTGTCTGCTATGCAGACTTACACATCCCCTAAGAGAAAAAGTCTGTGGAAAATATCAGCCACTGAGCGTTTTAAGGTCTTTTTTCCAAAAGTACTACAAAAAAAGCATATTCAAAGCTGCAAATAACAGACTACACATTTCATTTCATGCATCATATAAAATAGTAGTTCTTCCTGTCTTTTTCCATATATTTACATAATATATTACACAGTAATGTTCTGTACAGTAAAAGTTGTACACGACATTCTTAAAAATATTTTCTGACCCATAACTATGTTGACATGAAAACAAAAAAGGAGAAAGCGCTGTTCTGCAGCTTACAGAAGCTCCACAGCATCAACTGAACAGCTCTGCATTAAATAATCCTGTGAGAGTGACTATTGTGCGCACACACACGAAACACACAAGGACAAGACTGGGGTGGGAGGTTAGGGGTGTCTTTTACAGGGATTGTGGCTCCTCGTTATTTTGGAGAAAAGGCCTCCATTCCAAGAACCACAGCCTGCAGCCAGAGCCACGCCGGGCTGAGTTGTGGGTTCTCTGTGCTCATGAGTTAAGTGCAAACAGCAAAAATAGGAGAGGAAGTCACAGACTACCACCCAGTCGCTCCTCAGCCTCTGAGGCAGAGGTCTCAGTGCTGCGCTTTTACTGGTGTCTTTCTGCAGCAGCAGAAAGACACCAGTAACAAAGACATTCATGCCTCGGTTTGGCCTCATTCCACTTCTGATTGTCTTTATCTTTGTCTTTCAGCTACTGTGGCTGTGACTTATTGCGATCAGACAAACTTTCAGCTCTGAGCTGCTGCTGCTGCTGTTTCTGTTGCTGTAACTACTTCTTCTGCTGCTGTTGTAACTGTTGCTGTTGCTGCAACTGCTTCTGCTGCTGCTGTAACTGTTGCTGTTGCTGCAACTGCTTCTGCTGCTGCTGTAACTGTTGCTGTTGCTGCTGTTGCGTTGCAGTAGTGAAGGGGCCTTGCTGCTGCAAAGGGAACGCTGCCTGCAGGATCAACTGGGTGGACTGGTTTCCGTGGAGGAGCCGAGGAGCCTTAAACCAAAACAGTAAAGTTAGTGGGTAAGAGGGATGTTAAGCTTTTATCACATATAAAAGATATCTGGAGCTTGTTAACTTTTCTTGAAATTTAAATTTTTTTTTACCATACTTTTGGTTTGGTTATTTTGAATAACCAAAAAGTTGAAAATCAGATTTAAAGGACAATACCTGCAATACCACATACATGTTACGTTACTGACAACCATTTCCCAAAAATTAGCACTGGAGCTGTAAATTTTAAAATTTTCTTCCTACCTTCCAGACTGTCACTTCATTCCACTATGCTATTAAAATGCAGAGACTTGAAAAGTGCTTTGAGATAAATAATGCATCACAGCAAACACTATGTCTATAAAAAATATTTGTCGAAGTAACTTTATTTAACTGTCCAACATGGAGCTGCACATAACACAATGTATGTCTCCGCCAGAGAATCTAGTTACAAGAGAAGATGGCTTTTACCAAAAAAGTAGAAACAACCTTTCCTTCTACAGTTGGACACATGTTTTGGCAGGTGAAACATTTGATTTTAAGGGGGCTGTATCACCTGAACATTTGATTTTGACAAATTAGGAGATTTGGCAAAAAAACAGGAAAACAAAGTATGGTTTTATATTTTGGAAAATGTTTGTCTGTAACCTAATATGTATGCAGATAGTATTTATTGGGCTTAAACATGCAAAATTGCCAGTATTGCCTTTTAAAACGTAACAGAAAATACCATATACAACAGTATCTGTGTGGATAAAATAAAACATTTGCATTTGCATTGTTTGGGTTTATGTCTTCCTAGGAAGACATATTTGCACAGTTAGCAGCTCATTTACAATGTCCCTAGTATCCCTTTTACTTTCCACTCAGAACTGTCCTCTCCTCTAGATGATCTCATTCATCCCTGTGAATGACCTGTGATGGTCACCTGCAGGAACTGTGTTTGCTGCTGGCTCAGAGTGGTCTGCGCTGTCTGCATGGCTGCGGCCTGTGAGTGTGTCTGTCCCTGATGCTCCTGCTGCTGCTGCTGTGGCTGCTGGGAGATGCTGATGGTTTGGGTCTGGCCCTGCTGAGGAGTGAAGGCCGTCACCACTTGGCCCATGAACATCGTTGTGGGGACCATGACCGCCCCACACGCCATCTGACCTGTCACTAGCTTGGTGAGCAGCTGAGGACCGGTGGGAAACCTGTCAGAGAGGAAAGGGCAAACGTCAGGCTGGAGAAAGTGAATCATGTGAGGTGGCTTTGGACTAAAAGTTCAGAACTAAATTAGAAATTATTTTACCCAGAACAATCTGGAATACCAACTATGTGGTTCCTTCAGTGATGACATCAACACTGCGACAGCCGAGTGATTTCCACAGACACACAGCTAACTTTCAGTAACAATTCCTCTTCCACAGGGACCACAGTCTTGTTTCAGTATTTAATTTTTTTCTGCACAGCTTTGCATTTTGAGTAATTGCGAGATCAGATAAATCTGAAACAGCAAGATCTTTTTCTTTAGCTGAGTGCAAAAAGCAAGCTAAATGTAAGTATTTTAAAATGTTGGCTGTCCACTGAGGAAGCTTGCATCAGGACAATTAGTGATGCTCTGTCTTGTGTTCTGAGCTACACCCAGCAGTTCCTGAACCACTGAGGAGTACCTACCCATACTAAAATATGTATGTATTTATTTATTTATTTAACAAAAAAAAAGAATCCACCAGGAATCATTTTCAAATCATTTACAGGAATCAAATGGTTCCTGGTTCCTTAGAAACAAAGGAAAGTTCCTGCATTCCTGGAAAGATTTCTGAGTTCCTGAAAAAGTTCCTGCACTGCAAAAGGAATACATGAGCTTTAGTTTTGATGTGTACAGTGGTGGAACTGTGTTGTAGAAATACCTGTACTGCACCAAATAATAGTAGTTGGCAGCTTAGCGGTATAATGACCCTTTTTTTTAGCAGGAAAAGACACTGAATCACGATCAGATAACAAAGCACTGTCGTTGCCCATACTCTCTGACCTTTGACCTGTCTGATAAGGGGAAAAGGAATTGTGATCCCCGTGGATTTATACTAAATGACAACAAATTCACTTAAACTGTAACTATGAAAACACAGTGACTTCGTATGAAGATGCAAACCTAATCTGAGCCGTGCGGTCCTGTGCAAACGTAGCCACAGCGGGAGTGTTGTGGCCGGTGTTCTGGGTCAGGCTGGTGGCAATCTGGACCACGTTGGCTGGGCTTTGCTGACGGATCATCATTGTGTTGTAGAGAGACACGGGCAGTGGATTTTGCTGAGGCTGCAGCGTGAGGGACGTTCGCTGAGGCTGAAATACGCAGAACCAGAAAAAGTGGCAAGATCTATAGTGTGGCGTTAAGGTGAGAACAAAATTAGCCAAAAATGTGTTGATTGTTTCAGACAGCAAAAACGAGAAGTATTTTCATTTATCCAACCTGTGAGAGTGCTGCGCTCTGGAGGCTTTGTTGCTGAGATTGTGGCTGAACGGCATGTTGTTGTTGGATGGTGTTCTGTAGCGTCCCTGCAGAGACCATTTGGCCCGGCATGCTGAGGGCGCCTCCCTGCTGCACGACATTCCCCTGGGCCATCTGAACAGAGCCGAGATTTAGTCCTGCAGCCCCTTGCTGCAAGAGCATCTGCAACATAACAACACAAATTATGCTTCTGTCTGTTTTTTAAGGCAGACAATTACGCAAGGAAAAATCCTAATATACACAAATACATCCTTAAACAAAATAAGCAAAACTAAGCTAAGCTAAACTAAAATAAGCTAAGATAACCGAAGGCAAAACAAGAATCAAAATGGCCGGTCTTACCTGCAGGCTCTGTCCCTGCACCCTCTGCAGCTCGTCCTGGATCTGCCGCAGCTCGTCCTGCTGCCGCTGAATGTTGGTCTCGATGATCCTCGTCCTCTGCTCCAGCTGCTCTTTCAGGTGATGCATGGCGTCTAACTGGCTGGAGAACTGCAGCATTGGCTGTCAAAAAGCAAAGACGTGGGAGCATATCAGCAACTGAAATGGCACTTCATTTAAAAAAATGTTTAGTAGTGCTAGTGAAGTTTACACAAACTGCCTGTTTCAGACTGTAAGTAGACTGAAACTGGAACCTATTGCAGCTTTCTTCTTCAGACTAGGCCTATCCTATATTTGAGTATTTTGAGATCATCTTTGTTTTTGCGTAGGTCATTTCTAATTTGAATTGGGGCTGCAATACTCCTGGTACTTTATGTTATGTAACAGTAAGGCAGCCTTTAAAGGCCCATACGGCTGATTTTGCATGTTTAAGCCCAATAAATGCTATCTACATACATGTTATATTACTGACAACCATTTTCCAAAACACAAAAATGTATTTTAGCTTTCATGTTATTTTGCCAAACCCAAGTAAATGACTCCCATTGTCATATGTTCAGAGTTATAAGCCTTCATTTTTGGGTATGCCATGTAGGCGGAAACTGCTCAAAAAACACCTCAGGCAGTATAGGGTTAAAATCAAATGTTGAGGTGATAAAACCATCTTAAAATTCAATGTCTCTCCTGCTAACACACGATTCCAAATGTAGAAGGCATGGTTGATTTTAATTTCTCTATAAAAGTCGTCTTCTCTTGGGGCTATATTCCTATACATTTTCTTCTGTACAGCTTCATGTTGGACCAGTTAAATTAAGTAGCTTCGACAAAAAAATAAGAACGTTTCGTTTGCTGTGATGGATGACTTATCTCACGTTTCAAATCTGTACAAGTTGATTTTAAATGTGTACTGAAATAACCTGAAACGAATGGCAGCCTGGAAAGTAGGAAAACAAATTTAAAATGTACCTCTATAGTAGTATGTTTGTTGAAAATGGTTGGGCAGTAATGTAACATGTAACAATTATTAGGCTCATACATGCAAAATCATTGATATGTACCTTTAAAATGAGGAAAACACATTTGATAACAAGATAAAGATTAAAAAAAAATCCTCAAAGATAATAACTAGTCCAATGTCTTTTGAATGCAGTATCATTTTTAAATACCATGTGCCTTTAACTCAGCTTTGTTTAAGTTGACACATCATTTAAATGTGTCAGCTCATTCCCCTAAGAATCTATTCAGGTAGCAGAGATGAGCTGTGACATCACCGCCACGTCCCCGGACTCTCTCTCTCTCTCTCTCTCTCTCTCCCTCCAACTAACACAGTTGCTAGGATGGAAAAAGGGGTAGCTGTTACCTGAAGCAACATGGGAGAGATTATCAGGTGTGAAATCTGAGCCTGTGAGACCGGCTCAGATCAGCACCTTTATAAAGATGATAACACCCTTTGTGTGCTATCAATTCTTTACAAACAATTATAAGTTCTGTGGTCTGGTACGTTTTAATGGATGGCTGCATGTAATTCATTTGCTTATTTGTGAAATGTTACTATCATGTTTTCATACTGCTTGACTAAACAGTTGTTTGCATTGTTTTCCTCTCTCTCTCTCTCTCTCTCCTCCACACCTACTTTATCCTCCTCTGCACATCTTCNCTCTCTCTCTCTCTCTCTCTCTCTCTCTCTCTCTCTCTCTCTCCTCCACACCTACTTTATCCTCCTCTGCACATCTTCGCTTGGCCGATCATCAGTGAAGGTGTACTTTCACACAAACGTCGTCTGCATTGTTTCAAAAATCAAGTGGTGCGCGACCACGCAGCGACCCTCATTAGCGGCCTCCGCAGTCCCTGTTTTGGCCTAAATTACTTCCTAGGCTCTCTCCCCAGTAACCAGGGTACATACCAGCAAAGACACTTCCACGAGGCTCTCAGCATTGAAAAATCCTCTTCCCACCCCTTCCACACATTCTTTTCCCTCATAGCAAGTGACAGGCAGGAGGCGCTGTAGCATAAATCCTGCACCATCATGCTGTTAGACTCGGTGCCTCTTCTGCAAATGCACCTTATCTGATATAAACGTACACACAAGCACAGATGCACGCAAGCAACAACCTGCTCGAGCACTTTACTCCACAGCACCCAAATCACATACCCATCCCTTACTATTATAATGGCTCAAGACACAATTACACTTTTCTAAGCATCTTCTATTGTGTTTATCACACAGTGGAAAAATAAAATCAGGCCCCTGTGGTGGAATCTGCAGGATTTGGGATGAACGGCAAAATTTCTGCGTGGCACACAAGACGAGACGATGTCTGCATTATAAATGAATGAGGAAAATATCTTACTTGGCTGCTGGTCTGAACTTGTTGTTGCTGTGAAACCATGGATGCCGTCATGTTTTGTGTCGTGTTTTGGGAGCTCATAGATTGCTGATGGAAACAGTATCGAAACCAAAATGAAATAAAGCAAAGCAGGACAGGGATACACAGAGAACAAGTTCTTTAATCTATTTAACAAGTTCTCTCATTTTTACATAATTATATATATAAATTATAATTTTTATATAAATACATAATTTTTATAATTTACTGAATAATTTTGACAATTTTCTAATTTTTTTTATTTTTAAAACTCGTTTCAAGTGTTTAAATGGTCTGGCTCCAGAATCGGTGTCTCAGCTCATTAAACAGAAAGATTATAGTGGGAATATGACAAGAGGAGTAACTAGCTAGAACTGTAGAGTCCCAATACACAGAACGACTTTTAGCCAATCATCCTTTTCAGTAAAAGGAACACACATTTGGAACACTTTACCAGCAGAAATCAAGTCTCAAATAGAATTGAAGGTGTTTAATTCAAAAGTCAAACTCTGGCACAAGCAACAACAGAGATGTGAGCATTAATGAGGTCACAAGCTCACACAAACACAATTTTTATGTCAATTTGATTCTCTATTTTAATGTGTATTTTGTATGAATTGTATAATTGTTTCTTATTGTATAAATTGTTTTATTGTATTTAAAAGCCTGACCAGGGACAAGGACTGCAAATTAGCTTAANTATTGTATAAATTGTTTTATTGTATTTAAAAGCCTGACCAGGGACAAGGACTGCAAATTAGCTTAATCTAGACGCCTTATACATTGCATTTTCCACATTTGTCTTTGGCGATGTTGTATGTATTCGTCCCCGCCAAATAAACAATAAATAAGTAAATATCAGTAAGTTAATCCCTCCAGATGAAGTACATAATCGCAGCTCCAGTGACTGACCTGACTGCTGATAGATGATCTTCGTTGTGACGTCATCTCAATGGCAGAGACAGACTGGCGTCCCGGCGTACTGCTGTCTCCCTGAAGCTTCATCTGTGATGCTGAGGAAAATATAAACATGTAGCTCTTGGTATAAAATAATTTTAGACACGTTGATTCCCTTTTTTTAGGGTGTCAGCGTACAAAATGGCGAGCATGCTTACATGCTGGATCAGACACAGCTGTGTGTGAGGATTTGCGTGAGCTGCGAGAGGAGGCGGAGGGAGTGTGACTATGGTCGAAGCGCTCCAGAGCCTCCTTCAGGCTGGAGGTGTTGAGCTGGGACTCGGACCCAGAGTCCTGAGACTGCTGTGAGGAGACAGAACTGATGGTCAGTGTCGGTATTACAAGATATTATTACAGATTACTGATACATCAGCTCTTATTAAAAAAAAACAAAAAACTTACCTGACACACCTTATCTACTGTGATTTCAGGCGGAGATTCTTCAATTCCAAGCTCCCTGCGCTGTTCTGCTCTAACTTCGGCATAGCTATCAGGCAAAGATGGCAAATTAAATACACACGTGGCATCTTGATCAAAAAAATTAGACTTTTACTTAGAATCTGTGATATTGTTAGCTTCTACATGTAATGTTACAGCATTCCTCCTTTTTGCACCTGCTCACAGTGAATCCTTCATGTACCTTACAACAGTGTGTGTGCAAACGATGAACTCTGGTCTGGAGTTCCACTGGTGGTAGGTGATGTAGTAGTGGGTCTGAAGCCAAATCCACTGCTGCCCTTTGGTGAGGAATCTGTAGTAGCATGACTTTCCTTTGCCATACTGCATTACTGCAAAGATACAAGGAGCTGACTGACTTTCACAGTTTGGGAAAAAGAGGCAGCTGACAATGATTCATAAACTCCCTGAAACGTTGCATGAATCTCAAGAAAGTTTCCAAAAAAATGCAGAAAAAGAAAATGCCAAATCAGCGTTTCCATTAACTACAGATTCTTATGAGAAAACAGAAAGATCATATCATTAAAAAGTCACAAGAAGCTCATTTTCATTGTTGCTTCCCACCTAAGATGTCACTTATGCTACTTTAAAGAAAGAATGTCCCCCTCTCCACATAAGGAGTGTAAAGTTTTAGTCCAACAGAGATTTGATTCAGTTATTTTATGAAAGATTCAATAATTCCTAAAATCTCACATTCTGCTTAGTTTGATTTGACTGTATTCCGTAAATTTTGCTTCTTTCAAAAAGTACAAAAACTCTACAAGGGAAAGTTGTAAAAAGCAACTGAAGCGTTTAAGTAAACAATAATTAAAGACATCTTGTTAGTGTGTCTGAACATTTTCAGCAATTTCATTCTTTCTTCCATCTGAGCTCTGCACAATAACCTTTTCTAACTTCCCTGTCAAAACCAGAGCTGTTGCAGTATTTATTAGCTTTGTTAACTGTGTTCAGTTTGTAGAAACACCTTCTTCCATTGTGAATGGATCGACATTCCACTTTCTACTCGCTTCAGTGTTTCTTACACCTCCACACACACCCTGTGGTGTTTTTTTTTTTTTTNTTTTTTTTTTTTTGGTCACAAGAGTTTTATTCTTAATTTTTCTTTGGGGGTGTATGTGGGGTGGGGGCTTGTAACAGTGGGTGGCAGCAATGCGCTGATGCTGTGTGCGCAGAAAGAAAAAGCAGGTACCACAATGTTCTCTTTATTAGAAAATAAAGTTTCTGTCAGATTTGATGACATATTCGTATTTATAGACCAAATTTTCCTCTGTAAAGCATAAATACATTCATGAGATATTTTCCAAATGGCTTAAAGCGTGCTTCTGACAGAAGTGTACTCACAGTGTTCATGGCATTTGGCCAAAGTCTCCAGGTCGTCTACATGGTAGTAGTCATATCCGGATGTACCCAGTACCTCAAACGGGAGGTAACCGATAATGGGTGGAGCTCTGGACGTAAATACATGACAATGTCAGTGACAAACTATCTCCTATTGAAAAGTGCAGATTGTCCTGTAAATAAGTCTAATGTAAAGCCTTTATATAGGAGTGTAACTGTTACAAAGTTTTCACAACAGCAGAAAATTTAAGTGCTCTAGCGCTGCTCCCAAAGGGCTCAGAAAAAAATTCCTAAGGAGAGCAAAGAGCTTCACTGACTGAGGCAAGAACTTATCAAACCGACATGGAATTTGAGATTATTTTTGATATGCTTGGCAATAATTAGATTCGTTTGCAATTTTTAAGAAAAAAACTGGCCCATCATGACTGATCAACAGACTCCACCCACCATCCCACCTATTAAAATATGTAATGTAATGTAATATGTAAAATATCTAAAATATGGACTCATGCACAACAAAGGTATTAGAGAACTTCAGCCAATATTTGAAATAAAGTTGGTATTCGCTAAATCAAGTGATACATATTAATAAAAATATCAGTTACTGACAATGTTTTAATGTTGTCTATACATAAGTGTCACATCAGCACATTTGAAGTTTTAATATCTCCAACAAACTCCTTGAAGATAATTACTCTAAGTCAACTTAGTGATGATTTTCTGTGCTACTTCCGTACTAAATCTACGACTAATGTTAAACAATCAATAACGCGAGTCAGAGTCTGTTTCTGAAGCCATTTTCCTCTGACACACATTTTTCTGAAAGATGTGAGAATTGACCAATCCACTGAGTCTTTACAAGCGCTACTGAATAATGAGTGATCCTTGATAAAGTCTTACGATCTAAAAACATATTAAATTTCAAAAAAGAGAAAAACATACATAAACAAAAATATATTTATCTGAAAATTTGAGACAATATTCTTTTTGAGGGGGCATCTATAAATGCAGTAGAAAGTATACCTGTGGTCCAAGAAGAGAAATTTCCACTCTAAACTATGTCTGGAGGTGAATTCCTCATTAGGCTCTTCCACTGTGCACATCTCCTGTGGACAACAGAGAAAGGGGTGCAATGAGTCATTTTAAATCTCCAAAGGAAAGATATTTTTAATCAGATAGGGCCCAAAAGTAACGTTTCAAGATGATGTGAGACCAGCAACCCAGCATCAGCTTCAGCTTCAACTTTTGGTTGCCAAAGTTGACAAAGTTGTTGCCACTTTGTTTGTTGTTACAGTGTCAATGGTCATGTTAAATTATATGCTATAGTTCTGTAATGGAAAAAGTGGAAAAGAAAAGAACACATACTAAACATTAATTTCGTATTCTGTTACACTGGCAACGACAAAATTCCAAGTTTTGATGAAGTTTTGTTTCTCGGTCATTTAGGTTCAGTTGTCTCGGTACCACTACTAATATGAATAATATAACAACATGAATGATAGGTCTTCATTTACATCACGATTTTTCACACGAGCAACTTGTTATGTTACCCGAATTGCTCAGCCCTTTTTCACACTAATTTTCTGTCGTTTAGCCGTTTCTGAGGGCGAGATAATTCTTACTTTGATAAACTGTGGCTTGGCTAGCCTCACAGTCGCTACGAGACACACTCTGTCTTCACAAGCAGAGTGAAGCGATCGCTGGATCACTCCTTCAAAGCCATTTCGGGTACAGTTAGGCACTGAGGGAGAACAGAAGAAAAGACAAATTCAGCCTTACAGCCAGGAAAACACAATTCAAAGCACAGAGGCTGTTTTGCATGACTCACCATTATTCAGGGACTTGAAGTTTCCAATGAACTTCACGTATTCATACACAGGGGGCTCTTTGGGGTCGATTGTCCCACGGACCATGTGGCAACAGAATTCTAACTGATTTTTTGCTGAAAGCAAATGAGCAAATGTGTTAAACGTTTAAGAAATGGCACCAAGGTCCAAAGAGGAACTTAGTATCTATTCACACAGGCTGAATAATTACAACAATATAAGACTACAATATAGTACTCAAATGTACATGCTGAGATACAAATAAAAGACTCAAGTGAAAAAGCTGCAGCACTTACTTTTCAGATATTCAGGCGTCAGTGTCTCTCCATCCAGTATATAAGAGGACAGAGTTTTGTATATATCTGAATGTTCTCCCATTGGTAGAAAATTCAGCAGGTTCTGATCTACAAGATCAGACTGAAAGGCATAAAAAATAATAGCTGTAGCACAACTGAATCTACCAGCAGCTACATATCTTAAGTGTATCAAGAAATAACAAAGCAGTAGAGCAATACTGTTCATCCATTTGTGGCCACTATTACAGAACATTCATCACTTTTTTTTTTCAGTATATAAATTTTAGACCATAATTTTTTTTTCCCCCAGAATATACGTAAATTAAGTCATGACAGTTCCACTTCCCTCTGATTACTCAAATTATTCTGAAAAGGCAATGCTGCCTCCGTATTAATTCGTTAATCAGAACTACATCATATTATACTTACAGGTAAGTGTTCCAGCAGGGAAGTCACACTCTCAGACACATAGATAATATTCCCATCTGTCATAATTGCAAGGAAAAATCCATCCAATGCCTGATACAAACAAACAAAAACATTCTTATTTTACTTTTATTTCGAAATGTAAAAAAAGAAAAAAAAAGGAAATGACATAGAAAACTACTGCACTCCACGTTTAACACCCTGCTACCAGCTCACCTCCAACATCAGCTGCGTGAACTCTTCATTACTAAGGAAAGGAGGCTTCCAGTCTTGTCTGATCTCTGTTGATTCAGACTGAGCAGCAATTTCTGATGATTAAAAAAAAAAAAAAAAAAAAAATNTTTTTTTTTTTTTTTACCTTTGTGTTTGTGCAGAAAGTCGATGCTGTTTTGCAAAATAGCAGACTTGTCCATCTTCCGGGTGTTGCCCGGCAACATGGTACCCAGCTCCTTGATAAGGACATTGAACTGGTCTCTGCGCTTCTTTTCAGATTTGTTACGGGACACACTATGGATTAACACATTAAAAAAAAAATAAAAAGAAAAAAGAAAAATTCTATTAACTACCCACTACAATCTGGGCGTTGGTTAAATTTTCATTAGCAATTTGCACTAATGTCACTGTCATAAAAGGCAGCAATTCAATTCAATTTGTGTGTGACTTTCTCTTTTTGTCCACATTGGACAAAAAACATTCAAATTTTTGCAAATAAGCCAAATTTACATAAAATCAATGGAACTGTGCCCCTACTGTATTTTTACAACAAATCTTTGTGTAATAATCAAACAAATATATAATTATTGTTCCATAAAAACTAACATTGTAATATCTGTTTTTATCTAATCTGTTTTTTTTTTAATATTCCTGGAAATATTAATTTCTGTGTTTTCTTAATGCTAGTATGTGACTGAATGTCTTTTATCCAAGCACAACGTACAGGGATCTTACCGTTTTGCTTTATCTTTTTCATCTTCTTCCATTAACCCATCAAAGATAATGCTGTCATCCCTGCAGAGTAAACAAACTACTGATTAGACCAAAACCATTAAGCAGGATTATGGCAACATTCAAAACTTAATTCCATACCAATCAAGACCTATCAATGGAGCAGGTTTGACATACAGTATATACAAACATACTGTACATATATATGTCAACAAGAAACACAACCTGCCAGCTTAATAATTGGAATCAACTGGGTTAGATGAATAAAAAAACACAAAGTTAGAATACAAAATACCACATGGGCTATTTTGCTGTGGGTGTATGACAACAGCAAGTCAGTATTGTACACCATATCATGACCTGTAGGCTCACCTGCCTCTGCTCAGACTATAAGTCAGAAGTCTTGATAGTATTTCTTCCCATTCAAAAGCCATTCAGATCTCCAAAAAACACCTGAATACCTGAGAAAGGATTTTAGTGATGCATCTATCTATCTGCTAACACTGAACATAATGAAGCACCACAATTCAAGTTAGAGACAGAATAGTTAAAAGGTAAATACCAGTATCCATACATATGCAGATGAGGCTTTGCAGTCTCTGCAAAGCAGGCTAATCGTGACAAATGGTGATTAATTTGTCAGCTCAGGGCTAGACGCAAACCGGTCAGCTTTTATTTTTATTTGGCAAGTCATCATCTATGCTGTATGACCGTAAAGGAGCCACATCATCAGTGGGGTTCCTCACGTTGGACTACTACTACTGTGGGTGGAGTCAACATCATGTTAGAGGTTAACTTTTTTTCCTACATGGCACACAGTGTATGGATGGGTTTTCCTCTTTTAATCCAGGCAATGGTCAAAGGAGCCAATAATTACAGATCCAGAGAGTAAATGGTTGTTAATCATTAATCATTAATTCTAGCAGCAGTAGACATAATAATCTCTCTCTTGCATGTTAAAAATACTCAAACTGTGTGACTTCTTGAGTCCTGTGATCACCCCCCTTCACTTAGCTAAACTAAAAGAACTCCCCTTACATGAGGTCACATTCATTTGTTTTCAAGCCACTGCTTTAGAGCAGCTCTAATGACAGCAGAAAGACAATCAAGGTCACTATTTACTCCAAATGAAGAGTTGGTCAAAGAGTCTGAAACAATGGAAATCTCCTTCCTTCCTGACTGAAGGGCTGCATCTCCCACTTTTTGGAACCTTCTGGGTCATTCAATTCTGATCGCCATGTTCATCATGAACAGAATATGGAAGTTCAAGTGCCACCTGCTGCTGAAACAGAAGCAAAGTGTCCAGTTTTTCCTTATTACATTATATTTATAATCCAAATCAGATCTGCTCTCAACACTTGCTGATGTAAATTACAGTGTTTTCAATCAACAGAGGTTTGGAAATTGATCAGATGTTACATAGCCAATACTAATAAGTGAACAAAAATGCCTTAATCAATGCTGATCCTGCAGGTTGGGACATTCATAGAGGAAAGCTTCTTCCTCCATCTCCTGTGGTTCTCAAGCCTTTATTGCTAAATAAAAGCTATGAATTAACACTGAAATGATGACTTAATTAATCTATTAGTCAACTGACAGAAAATGTATCAATTTTCCTAAGAAATTATTCAATCAAGTGATAATCAACTAAAGAATTGAATCCATTAATTCAATTATTTAAATTTTTTAACAATGAAAATATAAGCATTTTGAAAGCTTCTCAAATTTGAGAATTCGTAGCCTTTCTGTATTAGATATAAAAGGAAATTGAATATCTTAAGATTTGTGGACTGAGATTGAAAAAGTAATCTGAAGACATTACTTTCTAGTAGCTTGTGATAGGCATTTGTCATTAATTTGATGCAATAAAGACTAAAACTAACCAATTATTAGCAAAATAACTGATGAGATTTTTTCCCGAGTGGTCGTGTATCAAAGCCAGATAAAGTGTTTAACTCACCGGTCAATACTAGAGGTCATTTTGTATCCTGTTCAGGGTCGCAGTGGTCGAGAGGGGTCTTTTAGTCGTGAGGTAGACATTTGTGAATGAACCTTTGAGAGAAAGATCACATTAAAGGACAAAACACAACAGCGTTGTCTCTACCGACTGCAGCAATTCAAAGCTACTGATCAGTTCAAATCAGGGCTCTGTTGGAGCTCTTACCTCGGGTACAGCCAGTCCTTACAGAGGATGACGAAAGGTGTGTGGGATGAAGATCGGGTCTGGGTNCCTCGGGTACAGCCAGTCCTTACAGAGGATGACGAAAGGTGTGTGGGATGAAGATCGGGTCTGGGTGGAGACACTGTGGTGATGGTGGAGATCTGTGAGTTTTGGAGGGGAGACACTGCAAGTGTCCTCAGTCAGAAGGTAGAAAGCTGCTGAAAGGCCTTTGATGAGCTGCGTCTTTCGTCTGCTTCGGATCTGAGCGTGGCACATGGCAGCAACATCTGAGTCTATGAAAGTTTAGAAAAGCATCTTTTAAAAAATATTTCTACAAGTTATCAGGGTCCAAGATAGAGATGCTGGAGATATCTCAGTCCTCACAGTTATGCTGCTGTGAGGACTGAACATCTCTACCACCACTGATGATAGCACAATATCATTGAGAATATCGATTTTCAACACATACTGTGAGTCAAAATTCTCAGGACTAGCCCTGATATACGGTGAAACTTTCTGTGTTCAAAATTAAGCAGGTATAGAGGAAATGCTACAGTAAATAGCAATAAAGGCATAAAGATATTGAAAGGGAGGCCTGATGGTGGCGCTACAGAACACAACTACTTTGTATGTGGTCAGACAAAATTTAGGGCCCATCCCATACATCTGTTTGACGCTGGGTTGCTCAACTTTTAACCTTTAAGATCCATGTTATTAGTTATTTCCATCATGATGACATTACACTGGCGTCACACACAGTTTAATATGCACTATTTTCTTCCTACAATCAATTAGCTACTTCAAATGAGATGGCCCATTGGCTCTCTAGCCTTAATACACTATTCAACCAATTTATCCATTTACCCATTTACTGTATGAACCTCCAGACCTGCATAGGAGGTTCTCTCATCATAACCGCTTGTGTGGTGATGAAAAATTCCCTTTGATGTCATTCTCTATGCTTCATGGCATGCCGTTTCTGTGTCATTCACATTTTTCTTTTTGCTCTGGAAATATCTTTTTTCCTACTTGAGAGATTTATATCACAGTCATTTTTGCATATACAGTATATTCATAAAAAGTAAATAAGATCATGAGAGCAACGTTTGGCAAAGCAGTAATACAACAAAGAACATACCTGCACACCAAAACTGCAAATGGGCACAGGCCAAAAAAAAAAATTAACGGTAATTGAATTTAAAACAATAAACCCACCCTACATATTTTAGTGCTGTTTAATGTTGCAACTTCATAATCAATAAAATATGTTTTCCTCACATTACTGTTGCCTACTTAAAGATAAAATAGTTTAAGGAAATACATAAAATATACTTTTGGTATCTGAACAACATCATAAAAAGAACATTTTATAGCTTTTGTTATTTTCCCAAATTTCAAAACTTGAGGGTTTACACCTATTGAAATGCATCCAGTTAGGCCCTGAAAACATCATTTTTGATTCGTCCTTTATTTTTGTAATGTTTTCATCCAAATGTAACATTTGAAATTATCCTCCTACAAACTCGGTCAAACAATCCACAACGTATGAGGCTAGTGAGTGTAGGGTTAACATCTTTATTCTGCAGTTCGTGAGTGTTGCCAGCTCAGACCTGATGTATCTGGCCAATCAGAACAGACTTTTCAGGAGGCGGCTTTAAAGAGACTGTACCTAAATTACCCTGCTTTCATTCAGTGTGCACAGAGGTGCTGCAGAAAGGGACCCTAGAAGTGGATCAGTGTGTTTTTCTGCAGATTAACACACTGCATAGGTTTAAAAATAGACCCCTGAAAGAAAATAAGTACTTGGAAATTTGTATAATGTCCAATTTAAAGTTCTTATGACCAGTTCTCCAAGAACGCTTTAGTCTTATAACACAACACACAGCAGATGCTGGAGGGAAATTCCAGGCATTTGTACCTGTGTAACGATTAACAACCCAATTTGTGTTGAGATGTAAATGAATTAAAATTCTGCTTACTTGTCATTGCTCTTATCTTAACCAAAACAAAGAAAGAAAGCCAGAACTGTATGAGTACACCTACATATTATGGCATGCAAATGAAATATAAAATGACTAGAATCATCTGAATAAGATCAAGAGAAGGATCAAGCTGTATCATGACTAAATAACTAACGGCTATGCTCTGTTATTTTAGTATGTGTGACAAAGAAGTTGAAAAGAATGGGTATCTAAAGTCATGTTGTTAGTAATACAAGTGGGCTTTGCGGGAGAGTTAGGACCTCTAGTCAGTATTTCACTTCTCACAGTGATCCTGTAACAGTGGGATACACACTAGCCACAGTGTGTTAGCGTTTCTGTTTTACATCTTCTTGAAAACAGTCAGGCTAAGTGAAACAAGAACCAAGAATGAAAAATAAACATCAGATACAAGACAGAGAAAAGAATGTAGAAACATGCGAGATGCTGAGACTGCGGAAGCAGCAGAAGCAGCTTGTTGTGCAACAACCTTGTTGTGTAACCAAGAGAGGACAGGTTGTATAACTGTGATGTCATGTGTGCTTCACTGACCTGCTGGCCCAATGACCTACTTTTCTCCTTCTTCAATCTAACACAAACACAGCTTCACCAGCAGAACCTTCCAATTCATACCAGTAACAGGTACACTCCGTACCAACGTAAACCCCCCATAAAGCCATAGTAAGTGCCAAACAAAAGCTGAAAGCAGGTAGTCAGACTGTTAAGGATCACATTTTATTCACTTAACAAGGTTTATAAAGGTGCTCTGTTTACCACAGAAGTCAGGTGAGCAATGCAGATGTGTAAAGGTGCTGAATTTCAACCACCAATCAGCTATCAACTTTCAGTTATCAATAATGTCACAAGTTGAAACTAGCATTTTAGCATTTTTCATGCTGAAACACATGGGCTCACTGAATAAAAACACAAAAATGAACATTTGCATCGTGGTTTTTTTCTACCACTCACACAGCATTGTTGATGAATGTCTCTGAGTGTGTGCAGATTCAGATGTAGGGCAGCAGAGCTCTGAGGATCTGACTCACTCTGAAGTGGATCCATGGCACCGCTCATCGCACGCCCCGCCACACCCCACGCTGAGACGCNACTCTGAAGTGGATCCATGGCACCGCTCATCGCACGCCCCGCCACACCCCACGCTGAGACGCCAGCACAGCAACAGTGCCAACAGCAACTCCATAGCAACCAGCCTTACTGTGCAGAGTAAAAATAACCCGGCTGAATTCCTCCACAGCTGATACTCCTTTGATTATAGACTGAGAATTATTAAAACACCGAGCGACTCCTTTTGTCATTTCGGAAACTTCCTCAATATGGATGTAAACACTTTGCAGATGGATTTTTTAATACATGTGCAGCATAGTAATCAGAAATGTGTCATGTAAACGTTACTGACTGCAAAAGCAAAAGAAAGAGCAAAAAGGAATCCCTTGTTCTATCCTTAATCTAAAGCAGATTCTCTCAATCAAGGAAAGTGTTTTCCCTATTCAGTTTGCAGACAGCGCAAAAGGAGCAGAACAATCACGAGAGCCAAATGGAGGGACAGAACATGGCTGAGCTGAAAGGCTTATTCTTGGGGGTCAGTAAGCTCAGAAATTCCAATAAAGGGTGATATATTAAAAGCACAATGTGAATAGCCAAATGAAAGTCAAAAATTGGATATCATTTTGGGCTTTTTTACTCCTCCAGAGAGGATAATTGCCATTAGAACATCACTCCAATTACGGCAGAGACTACTATTGATATGCAAGGGTTGGACTGACAGTACTAATGGTCGGACTGAGTTAACAAATTTTCTTGTCATCGTAAATGTCAGGATGGACCCTTCATCCATCCACAATGCTTCCAAAACAAGCTACTGGACACACCTGTTTGAAGTACATTTTGTGCCATTTTTCTGCTTCAGTTCTTAAATGTTCCAATAAGTTATAACTGGCAAGAAAAGTACCTTTCTCTTTCAAACTGATTTGTGTATTGTGCGGTACAGCACTGTAAAGGGCCGGAACATTCCAGGGAACTTCCATATCACTTGTGTAATTTTGTACAAAATACTTGCTTAAAAAAAGCTAATAAAGCACAAAAGTTTAAAAATTTAAATATAATATAATATAATATAATATAACACATATATACACATATATATATATACACATATATATATAGTTTTATATTTAAATTTTACATAAATTTGTATGTATAAATTATACATAAATTTATGCATACATACATACATACATCACACACATACACACACACATAAATATTGCAGATGTGGGCAGTATAGACTATATGGAGTTAATTTCATTCCCAGTGAAGGTGTTAAGTAATCTATAATCAGTCACAAGGTCATGTGGAGTATAGGTATTACATATCTGCAGAAGCTGAGGCCTTTTGGAACATCCCAGATTAAAGGATTTGCTGACTGAGCTCACAAATCAACTGTCTGTTTCAACAAACCTGAAATCTGAGTTCATCCTCATGACATTTATTTGCATTTTGCAGCCATTTTTAGAGATGGTGTGACTGAAATATGTAAGTGGACACAACAATGTTCCTTTTAAATGTTATTTACATTTATTATCTTTCAAGTCATTATATGGGGATGGAGGGAGAAACAGAAAGAGGAAGAGAGAGAAAGAATAAATTGGTATGTGTGTGTGTAGGATTCTATATGTCAGGGTTCTCTCCCCTTCCTGGACAATGATGTCAACTATCACCTCTTTTGTCAAAGTGAAGATCCTGTGCCACCGCAGATCCAAACCAGGAGTTTACGTGCCTAAAGAGAGGAAAGCAGCCAGTTGTGTACTGCTGTCTAACACAGGTGAAGCTGTTGTTGGATACAATAAGCTCAAAGTGAAGCTATAAACGATTGCATGAATAGCAATAATGAGCATACATCACGTTGGCTTATCCAACAACAAAAAATTGGCCATGCAAACTGAATTTAATGGGTTATTCTCAGAGAGAGAGAGAGAGAGAGAGAGATTTTTAATGTGCCAATCTCAAAAAAGAAAAAAAAAAAAAAANAAAAAAAAAAAAAAAAATCAAGAAACTGCATAGTTTGATCCAGATCAGGATTTGGCAAACTAAAATATATGCTTGGACATTAATGGAATCCCTGTATTTTAACAAATACGGCTAAAAACATGTAGCAACCACTAATGTTTAGCTAAGATGATGCTAATTCAGCAACATGAGAACAGCTTTGACGCATCTATAAGAGATGTTCCACCTAATTACTCAATTATCATTTATGATAGTTGTTTTTTCTCTTTAGGTCAATATATTATTAGAAAAAGAGTAATTATGTTTTGGCTTGTTTGTCCCTAATGAGCCCTTCTTTCTCATTGAGTTATTTCTTCAATGTCAATTTCAAACATATTGTTCATGGACCTTAACAAAAATTGTCAATGTAATCACCCAAAATTACTTAAAACTTTCCAATATTCTTCAGAGACATTTTTGCAGATCATTACCACCATAACTGCAATACCGTCTGGTAAGCAGGGTGTCACATAATTAGGCAAACTGTGGTGTCATGGAAACACTTGTGTTTTGTTCATCATGTCATGTCAGCCCGACATCTGAGAGCAGGAAAGCTGTGAACCTTCAGAGCCCACACCTCACAATACAGACTAATGCTTTTACAGCATGATAAAGGACCATATCAGTGATTTTGCATTTTTCAGCCCAATAAATACAACCCGCATACAAGTTATGTTAGTAACAGCCAATTTCCAAAACATAAAACTGTCTTAGTTTTGTTATTTTCCCAATCCAGTAATCTTTCAAAATCAAATATTTAGGTGATACATGCGCCTTAAAATTCCATGTTTCGCCTTCTAACACTTATACTGTAAGAGGCACAATCATTTAAATTTTTTGGTGAAAGCCGTCTTCTCCTGGTGGAGACATACATTGTTCTGTGCAGCTCCATGTTGGACCAGTTAAATAAAGTTACTTCCACAAAACATTTAACATATAGGTCCAGATTCATAAAAAATGGCAATAAGGAATGTCGCGTCACCTTAATGTGCGCCGTGATAATTTAGGGTCATTCATAAAACTTCTCTTATAATAATCAGCGCACCGTTGTCACATGAAGGCAGCATTGCGTTACCTGTGTCAGGTAAAAGCCAATGAAGATCAGTATGTTAATGAGCTGCTGCATATTTATCAGCCAACATTTATCCTGATTTATCTGANAATGAAGATCAGTATGTTAATGAGCTGCTGCATATTTATCAGCCAACATTTATCCTGATTTATCTGATTTTAAAGCCACAAATCCGTAAAGGAAACATACACTTTGCTTTAGAGATCCTTGTTTTAAAAGACTGACATGAAAATAACAGGTAAACGTTTATTTTTAACCATAGTGCAATCGCGCTGCATATGTGTGTGTGTGTGTGTGGGGGNGGGGGGGGGGGGGTTTGAGGAACTCAGACATGCACAGCAGGTGAGGTGATTGAACAGAGTGCCGGAAAAGAATCAGATTAAAACTCACCATTTAAAACTGACTGATCAGCTGAGTGAGTTTATCTATCAAAGTTATTGATCACTAACACGTGAGGCAAATNTGACTGATCAGCTGAGTGAGTTTATCTATCAAAGTTATTGATCACTAACACGTGAGGCAAATAAAGTTTTAAACATCGCCCAGATCTCATACCGCTGGAATTTATCACCGGACTGAAGCAGGTCTTAATTTTTGCATGTCGATTTGTTTTATGAACCATGACGCGACATGTATGCAACATGTAAATAAGGACATATCTCAGTAACGCCTCTTTCAAGGCAAACGCTAAAATATGTCGGTAACAGGCATTTATTAAAGAGAAAACGTGGTTACGCCATGATATTTGCGCATAGCAAAGCGATAAATCATGCGCTATCATTTATGAATCTGGGCCATAGTGTTTACTATGATGGATTACTTATCTCATGTACATTTCAAGTCTTCAAAAGTTGTTATTAATAGCCTGCAGGAATTAACTGAAACCAATGGAAAAAAATTCTAAAATTTACTGCTCCAGTTGTATGTTTTTGGAAATGATTGTCAGTAACATAACAGTAAGTTATATGTTGGGCTCAAATATGCAATATTTCCCATATTGTCCATTAAAAAGTCTACCATTACCATAATAACTCACTGAATCCAGGCTATTGGATAGCATGTAGCGTATGTAACCTATAGACATGCAATTTGGTGTGCAGATTAGCAGGAAATATACTGTACAAGGGCTTTCTGCTGGAAATATCTAGGGTAATGTTATGTAGTATGTAACACCCAGAAAGCATCTGACTCAGTTCCACAACAAAAACACATTAAAAGATTAACGACTCAGTCTCAGATCCTGTCTGACATCGCATCAAGACCTGCTCATCTTCATGACTTCCACATAATTAAAGGTGTGGTTCCCTCAGCATAGCTCACATAGACAGTTTTGGATGAGCATATCTTAGGTTGGGGTGGAAGATGTAACTAAGATAGTGTCAATACCACCACGGTCTTTATGGAATAAAATCCACGACACGTGCCTGTCCACCCCTCCCCCGCCATAAAGCTCCACTGCTGTCCCAGACAAACCCAAACTCTGGACAGCCAGCTGCGTGTCCACTCAATTCGCTCGCATCCACAGGCCCAGCAGCATAAAAGGAGTCTTTGTTTTGCCTTTTTCACCCCACAGCCCACAGACAGGAGTGTTTCAGCAGTGGTTTCCACTGGCAGGCAGCAACAGTGGCTGGCAAAGGGCCCAGGACTGCTGTTGGCCTGGTTTTCTAGCAGAGCAGGAACTCAGCCAAGGGCCCCATACCGGTGCCAAGTGGGTCAGTAGAGTTCAGAACAAAGACCGCCATCACAAGAGAAGCAAGTGAGAATGATAATAAAACTTGAGCTCTGCAAAGTCGTAGTCTATGGTAATATATGACCCATATGTGACTGCCAGCCAGCCAAACACTCATGTATTAAAAAAAACAAAGAAAATCAACAATTTGTTACTATCTAATAATGCAGTAATAATCTAATAATGCAGTATGACTATTAGTTGTACCATTGTAAATTAAATATACTGTTATTGCTGAGTTTAACCTAACTTTTTATCTGAACGTTAATGCCTTGCACTTTTCCAGAAGACATTGCAACAATTATATTCTACCCTACAGATGAATGTTTCAATTCATGCCCAGCACAGTCTGCCAGGCCCAAAGGTACAAATTTTATCGATTTATTACAGTTTATCTGACATAAAGAAAGCACTGTCATCTCCATAGTTTGCTACTGCATCTTCTTTATATAATAATTATTTATTATTCAGAGGCAAACAACTGACATACTGTATAATTAAGTGTAGGTTGGCTCCCTACTTGTGGCATCATAAGAGAAAGAGAAATTCATTATTGAAAGCATGTCATGTTGTCTTTTTACAAGTTTTTGTATCATAAATAAAATAGACAAAAACACTAATCTACCACCACACCACCACAATGTTTCAATCATAATGAAATAGGGAAATAGAATATAAACTTTTCATGACTGAACTCTTAATTATGCAAAAAATAAATAAATAAATAAATTACTCTCAATCACTCTGGAACAAATATCCACAACCACAATATAAACCTTTAAAAAAATTCAGCCAGTCTAAACCTCAGTACTCCAATAGTTTACTGCGGTCTGGATCAGCACCAAAATAAAGTAAAATCCAGACCGGGAACAAAAATGTCACCACAGCCTGACTCAGACCACTTGCGAATGGCACATTCCTATCCTGTCCCTTTATGATTATTATGTTTGGCTTTATTTTTAGCATTTCCTGTCACAATGAAATTACAGTATTACTGAAAGTAGTATTTTGAAACAAAAGCAGTGGTTTTGAGTTTGGTAGCTGCTGTGTTGCTCCGTGGTTGTCAATTGAGAGCAGTAAGTTATGATCGCGTCATGCTATCAAGTGTAAATGTTAATTAACTATGGTTGAGCCCGTTAACATGCTAAGGTAAAGCTGCGATGAGGCTGTGTTGTTCAGTTTCTTTTATTGTTATATTTTATAATGGCTGGTTTAGTAAATGTAAAAAAAAAAGAAAAAAGGAAGCACTACTTCAAACTAGTCAAGATCTTTTGTTCTGCTGGGATGCTAACAAGTGGACTGACACAGTACACAAACTAAGACAAACACACATTCATTCTACCTGACAGAAGCATTTCCCACTGTGCTTAATTTGCAATGAAATAGTGGCCACTGTGACGAGTGGGAACATAAAATCAATGACAATATTTGCTTCAACATACAGCTGTGAACCATCAGCAGCAGCAGGTATGAACACAGTGAAGAACTCAGCAGCAACTCAGCAGTTGCATCAGTTGCACTGATGCAACTCATCAGACTTGCATCAGTGTCTCTGCCTGGACATCACACCATTTCTGCACAAGTTTAAGGACTTAATTACACAATGAAGCTGTCAGTTCTCCCATTAACACAGAAATAGTTTTTGGGTACATAAGTGTAATTCTTCAGTTTTTGGAACTTAGGACCATACCGGTCATTTTGCATGTTTGAGCCGAGTATATTCAATTTTCATACATGTTACGTTACTGACATCCATTTCTCAAAGGATAAAACCGTATTTCAGCTTTCTTTATATTTTGCAAAATCAAATATTCAAGTGATACACCCACCTAAAAAATCGATGTGTTGCCCACTAATAGTTGCGCAGCCTTATGAAGTCACAGTTTTTCGATAAACGCAGGTCTTCTATATTTCCCAGTGGAGACATACATTCACTCCGCACTTTGAAGATTGAATATTGAATATAATAGGCTCAAACATGCAAAATGGCCGGTATGGTCCTTTACTTATCACTATAAAGTATTAACATTAAGAACTCAATGAGTTCATGAGATCATGAATAATTTACTCTTTTATCAGTTATAAACACAAAACTTGCTAACTATAGCTTTACAAAATCTAACATTATCTTATGTTTGTTAATATCACAATAATATTAATTGGGTTTTTTTTATTGACTGCTGAACAAACAAATGTGATAAAATTTGATAAAACTTTGGGATCATGAAACATTTTAAAGGCGTTTGTCATTTTTCTGGAGATTAGATTAGATTAGATAGATTACATTAGATAGTTGGCAGAAGCAGCCAAATGATATTAAACCAAGTTACAATTGCAAAAAAAAAAAAAAAATTTGGTAATTCCATCAACACAATTTCAATTCCATGTTTATTCAATTCAGATGAAACTAGGAGATGCTGTAATTCAAAAAGCAAGCATTTAGGTGGGGTACAGAGATAAATTCATCCCAATGTAGCATCTGATGAATTAGGCTTCAATTTGTTTAATTAGCCCAGAATGTTCATTTCCTGAATCCACTGAGTCCATTGCCTCCAACAGCAAAATATTTACTTTTCAGGCCAAGTAGGTTAAGTCCAGGTTGCCTTATTTTCTTACCTTTAGTCTCTGAGTGACATCAGGGAACCACTTCATCTCATGACTGATGCTCTGTTACCAGCTTTTATTTCAGTTCCTCACCTGTTGAAAAAAGAACACAAAGCTAAATTTACAAATGAATGGTTCTGAGCTACACAAACTGAAATTGGATACTGAATTCATTGACATAAACCCACGGGAGATTTTTTTATGAATAAATCAAAATCAAATCAGAAAGCACTTTATCACATATGAAAACATTCATATTTGTCACACCGTTTCCTGTCATCAGGGCTTTTTTTCTGATTCGAAACAACACATTGCTCGGTGTGGATTTGGAGGGTTTTGGACTCAAGCATTTTAAAGTACAAGAGAGCTTGTTACGTTGTTCTTAAAAGTCCACTGATTCCCACAAGTTTAAATTAGAAATGAATCAGAACTAAAACATTTGGGTCATCGTGAGGCTCCCAGAACACACACACACACACACGCGCGTCTGTAGGAGGGGAAGTTGTTTCACAACCAAGTCCCTGTGCATCAGCTTAGAAGGAAGTCTATTTCCAGTACTTGAATATAAACCTGATTTGTGTTGTCATTATAAAAACTGATGCTGAAGGCACGTGTCGTTTTGTTTGTATGTGCGCGCACCAGTAGATTTGGATACTGTATGCCACAGGTATGATCAAAGATATGATCATACCTGTGGCCTTAGCTCACATTTTTTTACCTCTATAATACAGACATTTATTAAGATGATGTGGTTAGTGTATTGGAAGTGCTGCTAACTTTTATTTACTTTAATCGTATAAAAACTGCTGTTATTTTTATTGTCTTAATGTGTCTATTATTTTGAGAGTGTATGTACTTCACATTATTACACAATTGTTGTACATGTCCATCAGGTAGTAAATATGTGTTGGATGTTCATCTGAGTGACATAATAATTCAACAATCAATCACTCATTAAGATTAAAAAAGACAAAAAAAATAAAGCTTTACTTTACTTTTAAACCATCTGAAGGTGTCATTTTACATTGCAACCAATGGTGCCTCTGAGGGGTGGCTAGGTGAGGTCATAGCCACCTTGCTAATAATACTAGCCACCCCACTCATCCCACCAAAAAAAAAAAAAAAAAAAAAAAAAACTAGTCCTTAAAAGTTTTGTAAAAATTCAATTTAAAAATCTTTAAGGTGGAACTAGTGAGGTAGTGGTCACAGGATTACAGCACACATCTCCACTGTTTTTTTAATAACTAAATGAAATGAAATGAAGGGGAGTGAACAAAAATAATCAGCAACTTTGCATTTTCAGAAATATTCTGAAAATACTGTTTTAAAGGCTACCATAGTGTGTACCTTTTATTAACTTGGCTACAAAGAAATGTCTTTATGTTGTGTAGCATTTTTAGTGTTCCACCCATGATTTTCACTGGTCCCATCTGCCCCCACCCCAGCTAATTATTTTCTGTGGACCTACTGATAGCAACCAGGTAAATTAGATATTGGAAACATAAATTAAACACACATTATTAACTCTTGAGTCTTAAATCTAAAAAAAAAAAAAAACAGAAGACTGGCATGCAAAAATTGTTGTTTGTGCTCAACCAGCCTGTGTGAATATGCACAAGAACAAACAAAACTGATTAAACATAACTAAACCCAAACTTAATGAAGGTGAATGTCCTCCTGTTTGTATTTTCCTCAGTGCCTAAGTTTTCTCTTTTTTTAATAAACCTACTTTATCAGGTAGAGGATGGTGTATAGTCATACCATCACTTATCAGAGGAAATACTCAGTTACCATCTATTGGGATTTGCAGACCTCCTAAATCAAATGCAGCTTTAATTTCTATATTTTCCCCAAAAACAACAGAGATTTGATACTTGATTCATGTTTGTTGTCTTTCAAACGCTCTCTGTTGACTTCATTAGTCTCATTGATTCTTGATTCTTGATTTACTCCACTAACAGGCTCTATCCTCAAAGACTGCGGTTTTTAACCTTCTGTAACTCAAGGCCCACTTCGGACTGTCACAAGATTCCCATGTACCACCTTCCCAAATAAATGCAAAACATAATTGTTTCGATTCCGTCCAGAAATTTCCAGATTTGTCTTCTATATCAGTCCAAATACCATCTGTTCCAAGTACCACCTGTCCTAACCTGTGGCATTCTGCGCTACATGTTATCTATAATTAAAAAAAATTATTCAACTCCAAAAAACTTCAACAGAGTCAGGATCACCTCCGGCAGAGACGCCAACTGTCAAAATACTCGAGTCTTTAGCCAAATGACAGCCGATTCTACAGACTGCAGCAAACATATTGAACTTGGCCAAATCAATACTTGATATGACAGCCGTACAATAATTAAAGGATTAGGCTTGGCACATTGTATTGTAATTCTATCTGTGTCTGTCTAACCCTGTTTTGTCAAACCAAATAGGTAATAGTCCAGACACTTATAAAATGTAACCAAGGTTTTTATAATACTGTTGCAAAAACCTGATAAACGTGTTGAGTGTGTCCAATAAATATGCTGAGTGACAGTGAAATACAAGACGAATCTGGCAAACAAGAGAACTGGGGACCTGCAGAGGGAGAAAGAGTCTATTCTCTCTCTCCTCACCTGCAGCCAGCAACAGCGTCAGCATTGAAAAGGTGTCAAAATGTTTTTCATTCTTAACTAAAAGCTCTATTGGCTCTCTAAGGTCAAAACTGATTACTAAATCTACCATGTAAGAATGTACTCTACATGCACACAGACAAAATGGATTTTGTGGAAGCATCACTTGAATTTGACTATTTTTTTTTATTTTACTTTTCCCAGAGCTAAGTAATAAAGAAAAAATCTTATGATAATCAGAAGAATTTACTCCAACAGACAGAATGTAATTATACAAAATGATTTCAGAAATCATTTTGGTAGATATCTGGTTTATGGATTGGTTTGTACTGCTGATTGAGACAATAAAACTGTATCATAAAACATCCAGATAATAAATAATTAGTACAGATACAGTATATTTCCTCATTCTATTTTGACCAAATTACATTTAATAAACAGTGTTGTGTCATTGACCTTAAAGTAGGAGGAACATTATTACCGTGTGTATCTTTATCTCTTACACATTTATATCTAAAGATTTATCCTTGCATCCAAAGGCAAATTACAAAATATGAGATTGAACTGTTTTCAAGTATGAAGCCTATTGCAATGTACTGTATTAGTAGTGAACATTAGTAAGTACTGATTGGCAGAAAATAGACAAAAATTTTAATGATCAAATTCATTTATCAAGTTAAAATAACAAATATTTGCAGTATCCAGTTTCTCTGGTGTTAAATTTGCTGTTTTTTTTTTCTTTTAAATTGCTGTCTTGAATACAGTTTCGGGTTTTTTTTAAACTGTTATTACGACAAAAATAATCAAACTGAGGATGTCACATTGCGATGATGGGCATTAATTTCACTTTTTGACATTCTGTAGACTAAACGATTCATTGAAACAATAATAGATAAATTAATTCATAATGGAAAATTACAGTTAGCTACAGACCTTCTTCATATTCATATCCACAGCATGTAGCATTGTTGAGTCTACATCAGTGGTTTTAATTCCAATGAATATTTTCCATCTCTCCCTGCTCTACCCACACCTGATCAGCCAAATCAACTAAAACAAAAAAAAAAAAAAGNAAAAAAAAAAAAAAGAGGTGTTTAAAGATTGGATGACGACATTGATTTTACCCCACATTTATTAGCTAAATCGGGTGGGGATACAGCAGGAAGAGATGGGAAATATGCAGTGCTTTATACTGGAGGACCAGGACTGAAACCCCTGTTCTAGATCAAATAAAAGTGAATTACGGTGTGCTTAAAGTGCACTCAGAAATGTAGGCTACATCAATTTGGGGCAAAAGTGATTGTACTTGCTTTAAATTATTCACAGCATGGAGTTTGAGTCTGTGTTTTCTCAAAATCAGAAAATCTGTTACCTAGCCGAATCGTAATACTCCTGATACATCCATTTATTTCTTGTTTTATATATATATATACATGGTGTCTGTCAAGATTAAACAAGAAATAAATGGATGTATCAGGAGTATTACAATTCGGCTAGGTAACAGATTTTCTGATTATACACACACACACACACACACACACACACACACTACAGGCCAGACGTTTGAGGCCACCCCCAGATTAAAAACAAAAATCATCAATACACTGTTTGTTTTACAATTTATTGCACAGGAAATGACAAAAAAATATATAAAATAAATGTAACTAATTAGTTTTCAAGAAGAATTTGCCAACAACAGCACATTATGTAGCCACTATGGCTTAAAAAATGATTGTTAATGAAGGCATGCCCAGTCTGTATTAGTGCACTGGTGCTGCAGCTGTGTTCCAACTCCCTTACCCAAACTCCCTTGCTGATGTGTTTTAACATTCTATTCTATAACTGCTGTCTGCCTTCTCCCACATTATTTTGGGATTAATTTGGTACACATTCTGGTCATGCTAAATCTGGGGGTGCCTCAAACTTCTGGCCTGTAGTGTGTGTGTATGTATGTGTGTGTGTGTATATATATATATAAATCAGGTTCACACGTAAATCCTCATTGATCCCCATATTAAACTGCAAAATTCGTGCTCTTTTCTAACAGGATTCATTGATCTAAGTCCAAGTCATACTTCTCTTGCATAAAATGAAGATTAGCTAGCTGAGTATTGATCAGTTTTGAGAGCTACGGAGTCCGACCAGATTGAGTAACTGTGATCAATACCATGTCAGTACACATGGATCCACAAACAAGACAGAGTTACCACCAGAAAACAGACATAACATTACGCATAGGTTGTAAACATGTTCATGTTCACAGTTCATGTGTCAGTGATCTGTGTGCTGTTGTCAAGCATGCAAAGTGATTAAAAGTACGGCGAGCCGCGTTCTAAAAACCCACGCAGCAGCGCGGTATGCCGGCCGGCGAACCGGTGATCGTCAGTGGGCGAACGCTTGCTTGCTAAAACAATTACAGCAACAAAACAACAGCTTAATAGTTTGACACACTTACTGCGATAAATGACACCCGTGGTCACGGCGTGTACTCGTGAAAAAAAGTCATAAACGGTAATCCTCCTGCAGCATTGTCACGTAACGAACCTTCAACAATGCACACAACAACGCGTACAGTATGTATGTCAACGTTAGCTGCAGCTAGCTAGCTACAGTATGTATGTCAACGTACGCTGAAGCTAGCAAGCTAACATGCAGCGTTAGATAATAATGTGGGTCAACCGGGCCTGTGGCAAGTCTCAGTCCACGGCAAACACACAAAACTCTGCCGTTTGCAGCTTGTCAAGTGTCACCAGTGCAAACAGCGGGCTGTGGGTACATGCGACACAAAGACGGACAGCACGTCACCGAGAGAGATGCCGCACTTACCCCGAACAGTGTCCCCTTTCATCGGGATATCCCTGCAGCCGGTGGCGCTGTTGACGGTTGACTGAGCAGGATGAAGTGGAGATGGAAGTGGAGCAGCAGGGCCTGGCGCTGTTCTCCAGACGCGCGCACACACAGACAGACACACACACACACACACTCACACTCATACTCACACACACACGCTGCACGGTGCACAACACTGATCAACAACGCGTTCAGAGAGTAACAGCTACAGGTATTGTTACTGTTACACTGTTATATAGCGTACTTAACCCAGAATTTGTGCGTTCTTTTGTACTCCTAAAAATTGTTCTTACTCAAGTGAATTTCCGATTCATTTAGTTGAAGTGATTTTTAGAAATACGATTCAAAGTGGATTCTGCTGTTGTGGCGCAAATCACGAGATATTCTACTTTGCTTCTTTCTTGGGCAGTCTTTCAGAAAGAAAACCCCATCTCTGACTTGGAGAGGGTTTATGAAGACCCCCTTTTATAATCCCTGTTTTTTTTTTTTTTTTTTTTTTTTTTTTTTTTTTTTTTTTTTTTTTTTTTTTTTTTTTTTTTTTTTTTTTTTTTNGCTGCTGCGTCTTGTCTCATCATTGTTTCTCACGCCAGCAGCTGGGCTGTGAGACACAGAGCAGACAGACGAGTGAAAGTGTCTGGTCACAAACTTCCTACCTCCACTTTCTCTGCTTCCTACGCCCTTACTTAAGACTTAAGACATTACTTAAGACTCAAGCTGTCAGTTCAGTGACTGGGCTTTACCAACGGCTTGTAAAATCGCGCGTAATGGAGCGCGTCTGGATAGGTTTGCGCTTTTACGCACGGCGCGAATCACGTGTTATTTCCCTGGGATCGTTACGTTTTCTGTCAAAACAATTACTAAAAGTAAAGCAAAAGAATTTGGATCCGTTATTTACTTACATATTTAAGCACTATTCGTACTAGACTGCGCCACAGACGAAAAGCATGCTGTTTTGTTCTTGGGCTTAATCCGGTGATCCCGTGGAAGTAAATTTATTTGCCTTATGGATAGATTACTTTATAACGATTTTTTTTCTACATACTCTGCCATGATAAGCATTGGATGGATGAATCATAGATCATGCACTTCCATTGTAAATATTTTTATTTTTAATATTTTTGGCCTCTATTGCATTTTTATTACATAATTATTATTGTCCACTGGGTTAGGGTGCACATTAAGGGGTTATAATGATTAAGAGAATGGTTATTAATATAAATTTCTCTCTTACAGTCTTGAGGAGGAGAAATATGAAGATGATGCCCCACAACCATCAACTCACCCCAGTTTCATTGTTTTGCACTTTGTATATTGACAAAAAGCTTCTTATGATGAATTTATATGCTTTTGATACGATGATCATTTTATTTTTTGAAATATTTCCCAAATTTTTATTGTTCATGTGTTTTCACAAATTAATTTTGAATACAGAAATGAATGTAACTGAAGTTTATTTACAAAGAAAAAAGATGGAAATGTTTATTATCTTCTGCATAATTGTTAACACATTTGGCCTGAAAATAACAGGCGAGTATGTTCTCACTACACTGAAAGGATTTTTTTTTTTTTTTTTTTTTTACCTTGGAAACCGATAGCCTTTGCTGTTAAACATCTATTCTGAACTTTGCTTTTATCGCTCATCTTTGCAAGCAAAATGCAGAAGGCAGAGTTTGCTGAATTTGTTGGGTTGAGGTCAGAATTATCATAAAAACTTCTTAGGGTTCGCCTGTTTATGCCAGTGAACATGACGCCTATATTACAAGTCTCATATATGTTTAAATCAGAAATTATCTTTTCATACATATCTAATTAACTGAAACCATCATGGAAATGTGAAGACAATTTTCTTTGGGTGAGCATGCCGCTATCTAGTGTTTATAAGAGTAATTACAGGTTCCAGCAAGCAGGAGCTTAATTGAAAAATTTGCCTGAAATCAAGATTAATGTTGAAAGATTTAGGATCAGGAAAACCAGCTGTATGTACTTCCAAATCCAGAAAAACAACTTTTTGGAAAATGACATCAACATTCACAAGTGTTCTTATCTGTGTGTGTGTGTGTGTGTGTGTGTGTGTGTGTGTGTGTGTGTGTGAATTAACTTGATTGTGTATGTGCAAAACTTGTGTTGAAATGTTGAACTGTTTTCATTCATTTTAAAGGGGTTGTGCAGTATTTATTGTATCAAAGCATCATTATCTCTCATGTGTAACTAATGAATAGTTATAATATGGTGAGCCCAAATATTCTCATTTTCTTTTCTAACCTTATGACCTTTTTGAAGCCATATTTATCTTTTCAGCATCCTTCAGGAGCGCTTTTCACCCACAGTCTTTACATCATCCCTGTCTGACTCAGTTTTGACCTTCTGGCAAGCAAAACAAAATGTACGTGGTTGAGAAAATTTTCCAATGTGGAAATATGAAAGGGAGCAGAAAAATTATCCTTCATCCAACTTGGACACATAAAATGAATGTAATAACTGAGACTAATAACTTTATGTTAAACACCAAGTGTCAGCAATATTTCCTATTAAATCTTTAAAGCACTTACAAAAATACAAAGTTTTTATGTATCTTTCATTATGTGCATTTTTCCTTGTAAGATTTTGTCAAATAAATATTTTTAATATAAACTAAATATTTACTGAGTATATGCACATTCATCAATACACATGCCATATTCATTCAAGTGCAATAAATCACTAATAAGACATATGTGATTAATCAAACTTACACAGCACCTAGTCACTTTATAGCAGTTTTAATTCAAATGAAGCACATATAACACAAAATAAACTCTGGGCAAATGAACGATATTTTAATTTTACAGCGTTCTTTGTGTACATTCATTATATCATCATTATACAGCAGTGTTTTGCAGCAGGCTGTGAGTGTCTCGGCCTCAGTTGTGGTGCAGTAGCTCAGGTCTCAGGTAATGTCATCTGTGACTCTATAACACATTGATGCACTTGTTTAGGTAGAAGAATATACACACACACATACACATGCTGTAGCTGTGACACTTCATCCCTATGCTGTTTGGATTATGAGACTGCAACTCTCCACATGTCCACCAGTTGTCGCCCCTGAGTTTTCCTCCTGTGGTCAGTCACCTGACACACTCATCTGCTTCTAATTACCTGATCAGCCCTCTTCCTGTATATTGGTCACTTTGCTTTGTTCTCAGTTCTCATAAATGATGTAGAGTTGCTTGTCATTACAGTATATTCTCAACAGTTCTAACCATTTTCACGTTTCGTCTACCAGCCTTCTTTTGAAGTCCCACCCTGTATTGTTTTATCACAGTTTGTTTGCCTCAGCCTTATGCTGGATTTGATTGATTTGATTTGATTTGATTTGGCACAAAATAACAAAGCATATCAAAAAAAAAAAAAAAAAANAAAAAAAAAAAAAAAAACATCATTAAAAAAATCATAAAATGTTCTGGAGGAGGCAGCACTTATCGTGGCCTCCCCCAACATAAAAGATAAATTACATTTAGTACAAACTCACAGTAAAAAAGAGAAAAGGAAAAAAACATAAAAATAAAAACAAACACAAAAAGGAAAATAAAAGAAGAAAGAAAAAAATCAGTAAAATTAGCAGGCAGATATCAATGTTTTCTTCGAACTGTCTTTGTATGATTGCAAGCAAGATGATGAATCCAACAAAATCGTATGAATTCCATATCTGAACTCCTCCTCACATGTTGGTGTGTGGTATCCAGAATATTCTACTGTTTTCAATTAGAGGATAACAGAAAACTCTCTTCTTGAATTAGCCAGTGGAATTCTCCTAGTTTTTGTGTTTTTGCAAAATAGGATGAACCCATATGTGTCCATATGTGCCTGCCTTTCTTGTTGGTTTTTAAATGAGTATTAAAAAACATCCAGAGCCAGAGAATTCCTGCTTTTATAACTTTGTGCAAAATGCTAAAACTCTACCTTCCAATACTGAAGTACATCCCATCAAATTACCATGGCAACATCATCATGTGCCATCTGCAGTTGACAGAGATACCACTATAACGACAGGTAAGACTGTTTTTACCATCAATCCAGCATTGCGACTTTTTCTGCCTGTTCTGCCTGGCTCTTTGTTGTCAATCATAAGCCTACAGGCCCTATTTACACCTGGCATTAACATCTGATCTAGTTAACTGCATGTTAATACAAAGTGTAAATGCTGGCCAAACACATTATGATCTGAATGCTACTCTAATCAACACATGCAATTATCCAGGTACTGGTGGACTAAGATTGCATTTTAATGCAAGATCTGAAAGAGACCATAAACTAGTGTTTTCCTGCTTGTCCCCTTTGGAATTATTTGTGAGAATTAGATTTAAGTAAGTGCTTCACACTAGAAACTTCTCTTCTGTCTACATCTGGGTCCAAGCCTTGAAACAACTCTTGCGTCACTTAGAGCAGTTTATAATTTCCGATAGTACTAGCAAGCACTGCTACCGTTTGGGATAACAACAGGACATCGGGAGCATTTAAGCAAATTAAGCTTTCTAATGTCACTCTAACATGCCTATTTAAGACTCAACTTCAAACGCATTATCATCTGAAAGGAAATTTAGTTTGAGCAGGCATTAAAGGACACTGAAAAATAGAAAATAGACATTTAAATAAAGAAGGGAAACAAATCAGAATGACAAGATGACAGAATGGATACAGACATACCTATCATTTGGATTTATGAATGGATTTATGGATTTTGAGTTGACAACCAACAGACAAAATTAGCTCACAAGTGTAAATCATACCTTTCAATTATTCATATTCTAAAGATCTCCTTCCATTTCGTGGCTGTAAATACAAACAAATGTTACTTAATGATTACAATGTTAAATGAAGGAATTTCTTTTTTTTTTTCTTTTTTTTTTTTTTTTTNTTTTTTTTTTTTTTTTTACTCATGTTTCCTGATATGAGCATGTTCGTACCCGATATTGGAAGTAACCTCTGCTCTGGATTCCTCCAGGTCCCTGGAGGTCAGCCTGCAAAGACACGACAACCACAGACTTTAGCTGTGAGCACATGCAAACATTCCCTTTGTATTAATCATTTCCTCCATTTTGCTTCTGTAGTGACGTTTTCTATTTTAAGTAGATAACAGGAGGTCTTTGATGTTTCACCTTTTCTTCCACCAACAAAGCTCAAACCTTTCATTCACATCAGGAGTTTTCAACACAAACACTTTCCAAGCTACTGCTCACAATTCCTGTGTGTCCTCTTTGTGAATGTCAGTGCTGCTTGACAGCGTTGAGGGATAAATTCACTTGTCAGCTGCACTAATTTTAGACCATAATTACCCTCAGCTTGGGAAAGAACAACTAATGTGGACAGAGATTGTACAGAGAGCGAGGAAAGCTGTCCAAGCGTATGAAACATTACTGACATGTAAGCTCAGAAAGAGGAAAACATACATTCAATCAACATACAAACATAAAAAAGTAGAAAAAGCCTTCCTAATTTTTCAGCCAAGGATCCCACTGAGAGATCCGCATGCATTACTAATGCATTTAATAATGCTGAAAAATGAATTTCAGGATTGATTGATTACTATATGATGTTTTGAATGCCACAAAAAAAGCATCTTTGTTTTATGAATATGATGTAAAGCAGCAGAGAATGAATGGAGAACCAACATGGATGGTACATACACTCATTGAGACTCCCCTCTCTCTTCTGGTATGGAGTTTAGACACTAGATGCAGGAATGGGTGCAACACAGGGGTCTGACACACACACACACACACACACACACACACACACACACACACACACACAGGCAAAGAAACAAATGTGACTAACAGCTTCCCTTAGAGAGAGCAAAAGAGGACTATATGGAATTTAGAGAGATGAAGAGAGAAATACACATAAAGAACATGTGACGGAGAAATACAAACAATACAAATCTTTCCTCTGTGCAGTGACTTCTTTATTGCAGCGTTGGTGTTGATGCTTTGATAAACACCTCACATTCTACATTCTTCACATGCCAGCAATCCAGAAGCATAATAGCTTTATATTTCATATAAGAAATATCTGTTGTTAATACACCCAGCAGGTAAATGTGCACCCTGGGATGCTGTGTAGGTGTGAACCATAAAATGCACATGAAAGAACAATAACTAAAATAAATATTCATCACCTCTGTCTGTATTCATCACCACATTCAGAATGTAAATATGTCACGCTGCTCTTTTTCCAGCTCTCTGAATCATCACGGTTGACTTTCATCTACTTTAATAAACTTTCCTACTTTGACCATAAAATTAACTGATTAGCTAACAAAATTAAGAGGGGACACATTAATTGCTCAAATAACCACACATAGCAAATAAAAACAATCTAAAGACTAAATACCACCAACTAACTCCCTGATAGGTAATTAGTGAGTTGTATTCATTTTATGTGAGAAAGACTGGTGAAAAACAGATGACAGGACAAAAATAATTTCTCATGCAGCTGCAATGAACTATTCTGTCACCTTTATAAACAGAATGCTGCCTGACATACAGAGCACGCATGGTGTGAGGAGATTTAACTATAGTTTTCAGTGTTTATGCATGCATTCATAGAATATGTACATTAGCATTCATATAGTGCCATGTAGTTTTGCCCTGGGGAATGAAGTGCAGATGATTTCCATAGGTGTTTTTACCTGATGTATAATAACTCTAAGAGAGTACTTTTCTGCACTGCCCACATTGAGCAATGTGAGACAAAAAGTGCAGGTCACAAACATTGTGAGGTGTCATGTTAACCAACACAGCAATGCAGATGTGTCTTTCAAGTCAGTGCACTTACAGAGCCTTGTGATCTGCGTAATGAACTAAAAACTACACATTTGTGACACGTATAGAAGAACCAACCAGCCACATGCACAAACGTAGACGTACCATTTATCAGCAGGTTTGAGCTTGTGGTGTGTGGTGTGTCTCTATGCATGTTCTAGTAACCATTTACAGAAAATAAGTCAAATATAAAAGTAATTCATTCTTACCCTTTTGCTATTTTCTCGCACTTTCAGCTCCTGAGCAAGCAACAAGATGTTGACAACAAAATGAATCTGTTATCTCTAACCATGAGTGATCAAGCAAACATGTGAAAAGAATTTTTAATTACTGTTATTCATGACACACACACGACTACTTCTGAGATATTCTTATCAAAAAGAATGAAGTACCTTTGACCTCTGAACCAGCATCAAGACACAGAGTTCTCCTAAGACATCAGATGGCTGAAATAGTTATGAGAAAGAAGATTGTGTATTAAAAATAACAATCTATCATAAACTATATGTCTATAAGAGCAAGTCAAACAGATAACCCGCTTGTAAGGGTTTTTATTCGCTCACCCAAAGCTGCCAGTCTGCAGAGAGGTAGGATGAACAAACGACGTCTATCTGTGGAGCATCACAGAGGAGTTCACAGGGAGAAAGAAAGAAAGAAAGAAAGAAAGAAAGAAAGAAAGAAAGAGACTTGGGTACCTGGTTGAGTTGCTGACCCTCCTCTATGGCTTGTTGAAGTTCTGCTGGAGCGCCTTTAATTTCATGCAGCAACAGCAAAATACAAAGTAAATAAATAATATGGATTTGAATAACATTGTCATAAAACATATGATGTGCATGAAATACGTCTTCTGACAGCAACAATAAAAAAATATACTGATAAAACAGCAATAAACAGGTTAGTGGTGCCTGTTTTTTTTCATGTGATGAAAACTGTGCGTGATCATGATTGCTGTGGATGTCCATTAACCTGGGAAAAGCATTATTATAGAACATTATTATTATAGAAGTTACAGTGGAGAATGTTGCTTTAGTATCACAGCCTGCTGTGGTTATCTGGTCTTGACAACATTTGTGAATTTTCCCTGTATTACGCATTAACTGTTCTTTAATCATGTCATAATCCACTTTTAATCTTTCCAAGGAAACCAATCAACAGCCCACGATATGTGAGCTTGTCAACTCCCAAAGCTATGAGTCAACGCAAAGATCACTTTGACATTATATCAAAACAGCAGAGGTGATTGTCGGAAACACTTCAGTCTCTGTCACATTGTATCAGACAGCAGATCTCAATTCAGAGTATCTGGCTGCAAATTTCTGTTCAGTCAAGTCGAGTTTGACATCACATCAGTCAGTCAGCCAGCAAGAAAATAAATGGCAAAGAACAATGGATGGATGGATGGATGGATGGATGGATGGATGCTGAGATATGGTAGAGAGTAAGGTCACTGAAATTTAGGCTAGTTACTTNTTTTTTTTTTTTTTTTTTTTGGTCAAAACAAAGAAAATAACACATAAAAAATGGTGTCTATGTTCATAATATTGATGTGAGTCAGTAGCAGGCAAATGTACAATAAGTTACATTAAAATAAGGCATTTTCAACTTCTATCTATCTATCTATCTATCTATCTATCTATCTATCTATCTATCTATCTATCTATCTATCATCTATACACATGTATCTATCTTATTGTGAAACACATAAAGTTATTGACCTATAGTAAATTATTTGTTGATATTATTATTATTATTGTTATTCTTATTCTTATTCTTATTCTTCTTCTTATTATTATTATTACTTGGCTACATTTTCAATGTTAATTTTTTTTAAATTTGTATTCAATATGATGTTGAATTAATCCTTTTACTGTATGTCTTCTTTATATTTTTAATTTAAAAAATTGTCTAGATAGATAGATAGATAGATAGATAGATAGATAGATAGATAGATAGATAGATAGATAGATAGATAGTGAATCAAATCGCAAAATAATAAGAGTTACTTTAGACTGAAGTGACCTACTCAAGAAAGAAAGAAAAACACCCTGGAGTTACTTTTTGGGGGGTCCTTGGTGTTCTAACACGCGTTTATCTTCTAAACATCTTTAAAACAATCATTGCATCACTTACTTTTGCAGCCTGGGAGGGTGAAGATGAGCAGGGCTGTGAGGGTGATGCAGGCGATGCTGAGTGGACACATGCCGCCGCTGCTGCCCGTCAAGCCGCTCGGGCTGCCGGGTGCTCCGCGCTGAGCAGCTGGGCTTTGGCTCTGGAACGTCCTCATCTTCCTCTCACCGGATTTTCCTCTTTATTGGTTCGGTTGGCTTCTTTGACTTCTTTGCTCTTCTGAAACTTTCTGCCTCACATCAGAGAGATTTGAAGGTTTGTGTCACACCCTCCGTGCGCGCTGACACTGGCTGCGTCATTAGAACCCCGCGCGTAAAAGTTATTCGATCTGATCAACAGGTGATGCGGCGATGAAGTTTGTTATTCTTCTCATAATTTATTATGTCGAGCTCTTCAGGGGGAGGACACATGGCAACATCTGCAACATAATGCAAAGAGTCCTGTCATGAATCTTACCTTTCTAGACTTTTAATGCTAAATGTGTGTCAGAGATTTATTCCCATACATTATTTTTTTTTTTTTTTTNTTTTTTTTTTTTTTCTTCTTCTTCTTCTTCTTCTTCTTCTTCTTCTTCTTCTTCTTTCTTTGTTTTTATCTTTTCTTTTTTTCTGTCTGCATATATAGTTGTGGTATATGCCAAGACTGGCACAAACGTTGTTTATATGCATTATTCCCATACATTTTGAGGCCATAATTTGTGTTTTTGTTGTATTGAATTGTAAACCTAATATTTCAGGCTATCCCTGCAGCAAAAAAGGAGGTGTTGTATGGGAAGTGAATATGGGGGCATATAGCAAGGCAAAAGAATGCTTTCCTGCATAATGAAGGCATAATGGCTTTGATAATGACAATGATGCGACACATATGGCTGATACAGAATCGCTCCTTATTTTATTGCAGAAACAGTCAAAGAGAATTTATTTAGTGCTGAAAACTGGAGTGACTAAATCCACAGTTTTGGAACTGTAGTTATTTTAAAGCAAAAATTGTAGTCTTAACTGCACAAGACTTTGGACACTTCAGCTTTTTTTTTTTTTTTTTTTTTTTACATTAGAAAGAATGTTAAGTGCCACAATCCAGCTAAGAGATATGTTTATTTGCATTAAAACTTCAATTCTACTCCAATTAAAGCAATAAATAATTTTGTTTCAAATGTCATGCAGCATACTGTATACGTTCTGAGTAATAACAGACCTAGATTTTGATTGATTGATCATTTTTATGCTTGAGTAAATCAATTGATTTACTCAAGCATAAAAATGATCCATTGTTTTATAATCTGTGTAAGCAATCTACAGATTCATTTGCTCACTTCCCTTTATATGCCAATTAAGCAAAAATACATGTACTGTATAGTTGTACAGTATGTTATGACTGAATTAGATTAATTCCATCTGCTTGTCTTAATCAGACAACAGTGGCTATGTAAACATACTGACTGAGAGCAATGAATTTTCTTTGCTTTCATCTGTTCATCTACTAAATTAGAGTTCCTCAAACATTTTGAACTAAATATCAAATAAAAATACCCTTACTATGAGAGCTATTTTATTTGTAAATAATTTGCACAATAACAGAATTTTGGCACATTTCAATTGTTTTGATTGTCTGCATAAAATTCCAGTCCTCATGTTTACCGCCAAGGGCGCCTCAATTCCCATCAGTGGTACACCTGCCACAGTTTGAGAACCACGATATGCTAAATACATCAAAACATGAGTCTAAAGATTAATTTGTCAATTTTTCAACATTAGAATGGAAAAAGCAGCATAAAAATAAGATAATTAGAAAGCTACATTCTATCTGGCATTGTTGTAATTCTATTATGATTAAAAGTTTAACAATTGCATTTTCATTGTCAAACTATAACATGAATGTTAAGTTTTCTATTCTTGCCAACCTCCTAACTTCAACAAAACCCTGTGTTATCTGTAACAATCTCATACTTTTTGGTCAAGATTTTCAAAGATATCAAATGTGGCAGACCTGAATTTAGGAGAAATGTTAAATAGTATCCACAGGAAATCTAGAATAAGAGGAAATTTTAAGTTAAATTCAATGCTGGAAGATGTTAAAATTGTGTGGTGCATTATTTTTTGTAGATATATTTTATTTGGAGTTACTGGAAGGTTGCACAGAGCTTAAAGGGCCATATATGTGATTTTGCATGTTTGAGCCCAATAAATACTACTCGTATACGTGTTACGTTACTGACAACCACTTTCCAAAACATATAAACTGCATTTTAGTTTTCCTTTTTTATTTTGTCAAGTCCCTTAATCTTTCAAAATCAAATATTCAGGTGATACACCCACCTTATAATTCAGTGTTTCACATGCTTACACATACATCATTTTAATTTCTCAATTTAAAAAAAGTCTTCTGCTGGGACTATATTCCCTGGTGGAGACATATATTTTCTTCTGTGCAACTGATTGGATCAGATGGATCAGTTAAATTAAATAACTTTGACAAAACACTTTGGTTTGACGTTTCAAGTCTACAAGTTGAATTTAACGTAGTACAGGAGTGAACTGAAAACTGAAATGGCAGCCTGGAAGGTAGGAAAAACAATTCTAAAATGTACCGCTACAGTAATATGTTTTTGAAAATGGTTGGCAGTAATGTTACATGTATGCAGGTTGTATTCGTTGTGTTCAAACATGCAAAAATCATTAGTATACTCCTTTAAAAATGTCATCATGTCAGTGCATTGCTGCTATTATGTAAAGCTAATACTTTGATTATTACTGTAAAATGGCTCATTACAAACTGCTGAATTACCTTCTATCATGAAAATCAGAGATAATGTGTGGTCATTGTGCCTGTGTGTAAACACATTATATGTTATTTTTGATCTGTTATGATAAACCTGAGGAGATAATAAGACAGTCTCCACAATGAATATGAGATAAATAACATGCTATTACAGAGAAGGATGGAATTGCTTTAGTATTATTGATCCTATTGTTACAAGAAGGGAGGTTGGATTTATTTCAGTGCTATGAAGAAGAGATATTGGTCTACTGATATAGGGAAGAAAGAGTTTGAATATCTATTGAATTAATATGGATATTCCAGAAGGATTTGGAATACACAAATCCTGTGTGTTTGTTGTGTGGCATTTAACAGAATGCCAGTTGCTCGTGCACTCAAAATGACAATAACCTTGTCTGAGAGGATCATTTTCTGAGTCATTACCTTCATTACCTGGTCAGAAAGTATTTCATATCTTATTGTTGCAAAAAAAAAAAAAAAANAAAAAAAAAAAAAAACAAAACAAAACAAAAACAAACAAACAAACAAACAAAAAAAACGCTCATCTATAAGTCACAGTGCTGTGTAAACAGGATACACTCATAACTCCTGCCTTCATCGTCCTTTGCACTTTTAGCCCTTATGTCACTTTGGCTGAGAGCACTGGTGAAGTGCACTGATAATTGAACAATTCCAGGCAGCGATCATACTCATCCACACCCTTGTCATCCTCCCACACTCTGCTCTCTCTCTTCCCCCTCTCTCTCTCACACACACACACATACACACTCTTTCTCCATTTTTCTTTATTAAATTAAGACCAAACAGTGGAGGTTATAGGGTGAATGTAGCAATTTTCCAATCAGCAAGATTACAAGATTACAAAGATCTATTTATACTGTACGTGTGTGTGTTTTCACAGCATCTTCATAGAAAGTTTATGGGCTCTTTGAGGTAGAGAAGCTGTAGTAATAACAGTGATTGTTACCATAACATCAAATTGCTAACTTGCTGTGTTTCTTGGCTCCTGAAAGCTCTTGAGACGACTTCACTTGTTCCACTATTCTGGTAACGTGTCAAAATGTCATGACCTTTAGAAAGTTTTGGATTATGAAGCTGAATGGCATTTGCATGCTTTGTTCTAACTGGTTTGTTTGAGTAAAGCCGCAAAGCTACCAAGGGAAAGTGATTCACACACTTTCATCACAGATCACAGTGTGTAATTTGCTGCTGTTTTAGAGTCCAGATTTCTCATCATGGCACGCTTGTTGCACAAATAAGTGGATCATCCTGGTCCTCATGGATTCTTCACTGGACCTTAATTTCAAAAGACCTGGACCCCTCCATCCATCTTTAAGTCTGATTATGTGGGTTTCTTCTGAGTACTGCAGTTTCCAAAATCATCTAAAGATATCTGATAGGTCAATGCTCCTGCCTTCGTCCTTCACTTGTTGGCTGTAAACCTGGAGTTGGTCCCTGAACACCGCACTATGGCTGTCTACTGTTCCTCAATGGATCTCAATAAAGTTGTAAACTTAAACACCCTCCCACCCTCACCTGTTCCTCTAGTCTACCAGACACAACTTTCAAGCTGTCCTGTCTATGGACTCTACCCCACTCTCCTTTCTACCCATGGACAAGTAACAATGTGAAGAAGATTCCACCTGTCATTATTTTCTTTACTGGGCCATCTTACTGACTTTTTAGGATTGTTGGATTTACTACGTTACTGTGGACTTAGATCTTCTTGCTGGATCATGGCTCAATCATTATTATATATCTTTCACTTTCATTCCTTTTGATGGAGTAATTGTTACTTTGTTTTCATTCCTTGTAATTTGTCTTCTTCCCCTGTGGTTCCTATATTACACACCTCTGAGGGAGGGGGCTGCATTTTGATTTTCCTCTCCTGAGGGTTCTTCCATTTTTTCCCCTTACATGCTAAGTTTTTTTGGGAAAGTTTGTTCCCTGTCTTCCTGAAGAGCTTGGTGGGTTGGGAACCATTGTTTTGTGGGCTTGTAAAGCCCCTTTGAGACATTGTATGGAATATTTGAGTGGACTACTGCAGCATTAGAAATGAACTACAGTTTTATTGTCTGTATTGCCGTGATACAGGTTAATATGCTCCAAATAAGACACAGACATTTATATTCTTACATGGACAAAACAGACAGCTGTCTTCATGTCCATGAATGAAAAAAGAAAGAAAAAAAAAAACAAAGAGGGAGAGTGAGCTATTAACCAGTTAAATAATTATCCATTATGTCAAGACTTTATTGTGTTTCCAAATCGTGGAAATCATGAATATCAATAACAGAAAACAGCTGCATCCAGTTTATATGCCAACACCCTGCAATCTGCATTAATATTTTATTTCTGTCTTGTTTCCATTTTGTGCACATGGGTGGAGAACAGAGTTGGTCTGATATAAATACTAATCTGTGTGATGTGCTTAGAATTTGGTTACAACTCAGAGTGAAGACTGTCAATGCAGAGGTGACTTTATAAATCTAAATATCAGACAAAAACATTCTCTTCTCTTCATTCTGAGGGAGTATTTCCATTCTAATATGCTGCTCAGTTTGGGTTACATACTAAATTGGGAATTGATGGTTTCATGTTACATAAGTTAATAATCAGTGATTATTACATGGATTAATCACATCACTAATGTGGATTCTAAATGTAAGGAAACTTGTGGTCATAAATTGGATCATTTTTATTGTGCAATTAGCTTTTCATTTTAGCTCATATTTTGCTGCTTATATACATACATCATCTGAGCCACAAAACAGATCCTCAGACTTAGACTCATATTACATAGAATTGCAATATATTATATTATGCTACATAACAATAAGTATCCATTCATTCTCAATACCCACTTATCCTGTGCAGGATAACAGGGGGCTGGAATCTGTCCCAACAGTCGACAGGCAGGGTGAACCAGGGCTGACATATAGAGACAAAAAACAAACAAACAAACAAACAAAAAAAAAAACATACACACACACATACACACACACACATGCACACATTTACACCTATGAGAAATTTAGAGTCAAATGCTCTGTGACCTAACCCATGTGTTTTTGAAGCTGGGCGGAAACCTGAGCACCAGGAGGAAAACCACTCAGACATGCCAACTCCACACAGAAAGGCCCAAGCCCAATATCTGGGTGGACCCTGATAAATGTAATACAACACTGTAAGCCCTGATAAGTTCATTCAACTTAAAAAAAAAAAAAAAAAAAAAAAAAAAAAAAGCAGGGTAACTCGTTGCCCTAAAAAAGTTAAATTATGCATTGTTGAACAAACAAAAAGTATATGTTCAATGAACCTAGGATTCTCAATAGAAAAACCTCAAATTCTTAGGTATATAATGAATATTGCATGGTTAGAATAACCAAGCCAGAGCAGCTGGAGGAAACCCACGCAGAGAACATGCAAACTCCACACAGAAAGAACCTGGTATGCCTTGAACCCAGGACTTTCTTGCTGTGAGGCAGCAGAGATAACCACTGAGCCACCATGCCACCCCACTCAATCACCAAGATCCTATTTTAAGCAATAAGTTTGTGCTTTGCTAATGGGCAAAGCAATGGGCAAAACTAAACTTACTTATCGGTAAGCTGATTCAACTAAAAAAACTCTAATTGAATAAAAAAATATCCAAAAAGTACAACTAACTCAAAATCATTAGGTCATACTGGGTACAATTAACTAAATTGGGTACAATTAGCTAATTTTCTTGAATTAAAACAACATCTGGAATTACAGTGAAGGACAGCAGTCTTGTTATACCTTCATTATGATCATTTATAATATTTAGCTTTCTCATTAATCCTTCTTTTCTTTGTCTATAAGACTTAAGTTGCAAAACGTTTTTCTGCACCTTAATGCCGCTGTTATGATGCATTCAAGTTCCATGTTTTTTATTCAAATGGAACACAGCACCAGAACAGTACTGATAATGTATAGCGCTTGTATCTAAAGTATACAAAATACTTTACAGGCAGACATAAAAATAATAAAATGTACAATTAGGCGTAAAAAAACAAAACAAAAAAAAAAACAAAAACAAAGAGAGTGAAGAGAATGTAAGACCAATAAATAAATGTGAAAATCTGGAACAGGCTGGGTTTTTTTTTTTCTTTTCCTGAAGTTATAACTTCAGGTTATGAAGCATTAGGAGACATATTTGTATTAAAACTATTTGAATTTAAGTGTCTCAATAATGAGATGCACAAGCTAGTTTTGGGGGAAAAAAACTTAAAAATAAAAAGAGTTTTCCTAAAGTAGGCATGTGTAAATAATGTGTATGCTGATAAAAGATCAATCCCTTACAGCATGTAGTGAAGATTAATATAATCAGTCAACAGTCGCCGTAAATACTGATTTAAACCATGAGCACCACAAACTATAATTTTTCACATCTCATTCTATACTTTATATGAATCATTTTGCCGTGGCACATCAGTATTTTCTATTAATTTTTCCTTTATATTTATTTTACTATTTATATTTTTTACTTTTTTTTCCTCTCTTTTCTCAGTCTCACACTGTCACTACATATGGGTTAGCATGTAATGCACACACACACACACACACACACACACACACACACACACTTCAAATTACATGATTACTTTAAAACAAAATTGCACACATGATCAACCATCCTAACAACCAAAGAGCTCTACACAGAGTACTGCTCATATAATAGTGGCTCTTGTGTAGTTTGGAAGGCCACCATGTTCTTCTTTTCGTATTGGGCTGTGGTGAGTGAACATCTGAGGTTACCAAAGTGGGGCACGCAGTCACAGTGTTTTCAAACCATTGACTGTTGTGTTGTCACTGTGTTCATCTGCTTCATCTGCAACAAAAATCCAACTGTGAAAGCAGCATCAGTATGGGAGTCAACAGAAAACACCATAACAGTGACTGAAAGACACTTGAGTGAAAGTGTATTTGAAGAGGTTTTGTGTTTATTCCAATTTAGCTTTTTGAAATCACATTTAAGAGGCTCAAAAATACTAAAAAAAAAAAAAAAAAAAAAAAAAAAAAAAAAAAAAAAAGAGGAGCTTATGTTTTCACTTGCAACTGTTGG
>VXCM01000300.1:91062-186664 GCA_014773175.1 Lucifuga dentata
TTTTTTTTTTTTTTTTAAGAATTAAATTAAATGGTTGGAATCTGGATGTAAAAGCCATAAAAACAATTACATTAAGATGTGAACATAGAGTATGTACACTGATAATGGTGCCCTCCATAATGTATAGACGGTACGGTATTGGCTCATAAGCTCAAAAATGCCATGATATAAACTCATTTAGGAGAAAAGAGTTTGAGTTAGGAGTTGATCACATGCTGTACCTGATGTTAATATCATGTCCCTCCACATCTCAACTCTAATGAAGAAGGCACCAGTGTCTCCATTTTCTCCACGGGCTGTGGAAAATCAACCAGCAGAATATCTTTACCCACCCCGCTGCAGTGGGGTGGGTAAAGCTCTGCAACAGGTGATCAAAGCAGCTCAGCGAATCAATGGAATGGCATTACCAACCATATGAGACGTGTTCAATGACAGGTGGGTGAGGAGAGCCCACTGCATTTTCAAACACCCCATAAAATAAAATAAAATAAAATAAAATAAAATAAAATGCCATGTGGTGGTACAACTGTACCACCAGACTCAAAATCAGAGCTATTAAGCAATAATCACATCATGCTCACAGTAAAAGTAATTGACAGGCAATGTGGCATATGCAACCATATAATATTCTACCTTTATACAATAACACTTTGCATATGTATATGTTTGTTTTTTTAAATTTCATACAGTGTTTTATGTAACACTTATACAGCTCTGAACCTGTGTTTTGTACTTTCCTTGTCCTCTCTTGAGATATTATGTTTTCTTGTGAACTTTTGTCTCTGTTTTGTGAAAACGATGATGAAAAAGACATTTTCTTTGATGGCATGATGACACTAAATTTAATTGAAATGAATTGACCATCATGGATTAGATTATTCTTGGAATCTTCATCTTCTGTTTCCATTTTAATCTTCTTTGTCAGTATTTTTTGGTATTTCGCATAAAAACCAACAGCTCAAAAAGTCCAGTTTGCTTAAACTGCTCCATCACTTTCTTTAAAGGCAAAGCGTAATATCACATTTGCTTTATCTCCATATTAAAGTAATAAGGCTGACATAGCTCAGTATGTCTCAACAGCATCCAATATCCATGAGCTACAATGCATGTGATCACAGAATGTGTGTTATTTTTCTGCATGGTGGAAAGAGAATGACATCCAGGGACATTCAAGATGAGAAAGAAGCGAACACGATGGCAGTAAAGAAAAATACATGTAAGAGACCTGTAGTGACAATTTTCACACACCTATACTGCATTTTTTTTTCTTTACCAGGCAATACTAGCTGTGATATATATATGTTTATTATTATCCATCTTGAGGTGTGATAACTGAATAAAACAGTAATATGAAAAAAATACTTCACAGTACCACATTTGGACATGTTTTGATATTATCATCATAATATCATCTATTAGCATTTTACCAGCTTATGTTGCACACAGCATTAAAGCATGAATTTAATTGGTGATGACAGCGTTTGCAACATTTACCAGCATGTTGCTGTCTCTGTACAATAACATCATGTGGACGCTGCACCTGAAGTCATTATATGTAGATTATTGATAATCCCAGATCCTTGTCCGCCAGATGTCTGACTCATTCTATTTTTGTTCCTTTACACTCATAAATGTACTTTGGTGGATTTAGAAATTGTGTGTGTGTGTGTGTGTGTGTGTGTGTGTGTGTGTGTGTNGAGAGAGAGAGAGAGAGAGAGAGAGAGAGAGAGAGAGAGAGAGAGAGAGACTCATGTTTGCTTTACTTTAAATCTTTTCAGTGGCCTGCACAGACTGCTGTTTACTAGATGTTTGGTTATGACTGTTTATATAGATTAACACTGCCATCTGGTGTCTTATAAAAAGGTCATATACATACACAGTTTTAGGAATCGTCTTTAAAAAAAAAAGAAAAGCTGATTCAGCATAACATATAGATGCTTTAAAATGTTAAACCTAAGAACTGAACAATTCAGGTAAGCAAAGATACCCCAAACAACATACTGTATGTGTGTTATCTATCTGTCAGCATACACAGAATAATTAATTTGGATTTTGACTCATTTTAGTTTTAATCACTAGTAGTGGTAAAACTAGGTGTTGAGGTTTGTTGGTTTGGCTGAGACAAATTCTCTTTATGGATAATTTTACATCCTTATTTATTATTTTATGAGTTTAAATCCACTTTTATTAAGTCCTATTCTTGCTTGCACCTTCTTATTTACAGCATTTAATTCATCTATGTATTTGTTTTAAACTTGTCTATTTAATCCAGTTACTCCTTCATTTTATGTCTTTACCTAGTTAAAATAGTTTATACCCAGACTTTTATATACATTTCCTATTTTTCACTTTTTCTATGATCTGTTCTAGTTTTTATTTTTTTCTATTAATCTTATCCATCATTTTATTGCTTGCAACTTCCTGTTTTAGTTTGCTTTATTTGATTCTGTTTTATGTTTTATTTTATTCCTGATTTTTATCTGTGTATGTCTTGCTCTCATTACTCTCCGTATCCTTTTTACCTTCTGTTTTTCCTTTGTATTATGACCTTTTTTAAATGATTGATCCTGGTTTTTGTCAAACATGTCTCTGAAAAGAACTTTCTGTTGCATTTTATATAGGAAAAGTGCCATAGAAATAAAGTATGATTGACTGATTGATGTAGTCTTTCATCACAATAAACTGACACAGAAAGTAACATTATTTTGTCTAAGTATGCGTGAAGATATGATCAATAAATATCTTTCCATTATTTTAGTACATCACACACAATCACCTCATACAGCTCAATTCATTAACATCCCAGCAAATGTTAAGCTATAAAATCATGGAAGCTGATAACAATTGGAATAACAGAGTCGTACACAAAATATTTTCCAGCTACACTCACTGCAGTTATGTTGTTACTGTTCAATATTAATAACTGTAATAACAGGTTTTTAAAATATATTTCTAAAATCTCCTACAGAAATTGAATGCAGCAGGGGGCGCTACCTCTGTGTGTGGAGCAGGATGTAACGGTCTGTGTCACGTGACACGTTCATCTGTCAGAAACAGGAAGTGAAAGGGCAGTAGTATCGAAGGGTTAGGGAGCCGCATAGATCAGGTAAAAGTTATTTATGATGTTAGAATAACATCTGATTAAATTATTCTTAAGGTGACGGTGATTTAGTTGTTAAATTCGCTCATTTCCATCCGCTTTGTGTTTGTAACTAGCGTTAGCTTCCCGCAGCGAGGAACAGCTGAGCTAGCTAACAACACTGATGCTGAGATATTGATGTTTTAGGATTCGGATCACAGTTATCTCACTTTAAAAAGCTTTCCTAACACCCTGTGGTGGGCTTTTGTGGTCACTCGTTGTTGTCAAGGCCTCTTCTAGCTGTTAACTTCATGGCAAAAGCGCGAAAGACCTTGAAAACAAGTTTTTATACATAGTCGTTGAGCTGGGTTACTCAGAAAATTTCCGAAAAAGTCTCCTCCGCAGAATCCAAATCACCAAAACTCTGATTAACCTGGACCCTTATCAGTGACCGTAGTTACAGTTGAATGCGGCCGTGCGCAAATAAATAATGTCAAAAATACCAAATTGCGCTCTGTATTCAGATTTCAGACTCCCCTCTGTCTGCCTGTTTGTCTCGGTCTATAATTTTTTTCAACAAAGTAAACAAATGAATATTACTATTAATTAGAAAGATTATTAGTGCATATCAAGCTTATTGCGCAACAGATTTCCATGCCTATTTGTATGCTGTTTTATTCATAATTTTAATAATAGATTTTCAGTTTAATTCACCGTGTCCCTTAAATTGCAGCGCGGCATATTGTGATGCTTTATCCCTCCACTTTTTCTATTGCTCAGTTTTTGGGGGATTAAAGGCATGTGCTTGTTTTAAAGGGATTAGATTTTAAAGGCATTAGAAAACAATTCCCAGGAAGCTGAACATATGGCGGCGGTGGCATCCAGAAACTGAATGAAGAACTCAGGCAGCAAAACAACTCTGAATACAAATAACTTTCCCTGCATATCTTATAAGCAGCACCACTAAAACAGCCAACTTAAGTCTCAAACTCTGAATACAGCCTCAAGTGAATTTTGGGTATATTTTTGCAGTCTGATATCCTGGATTCATCTCTTGTCATCAGCAGGACTGGCTCTCTGACTTCACACATTTAAAGAGACTCATATGCATTCACAAATGTGTAATATATGCGATTGCTTTGTTTTTCTGTTATACAGTTAATCTCTACATGCAGTGGGTTTTTTTTCTATTTTTTTTTACGCTTGCAATAAAACTCAACCACTGTGATGTGTTTGACAGCATCGACCATGACAGCCATCAAACATGCTCTCCAGAGAGACATCTTCACCCCCAACGATGAGCGTCTCCTTGGCATCGTTAACGTCTGCAAGGCGGGAAAGAAAAAGAAAAACTGTTTCCTGTGTGCAACAGGTACGTGTGTAATAACCACAGAAATGCTGGCTACAACTGTGAGGTCTGCGATGATAATGATAAGGTAAATGTTTCTGAGCTGTTCTGTTTTCTCTCTCTTCAGTTACCACCGAAAGGCCCATCCAGGTGAAAGTGGTGAAGGTGAAAAAATCGGACAAAGGCGACTTTTACAAGCGGCAGTTGGCCTGGGAGCTGCGAGACCTGACAGAAGTGGACGCCAAAGATGCAAGCAAGGTCAGTGGATGCATGTGAAAACATTACAGGCATTATTCTTTATCATTCATTATTCTTTATCATTCATCGACTCCCAATTTTCCTGTTGCGGTTCAGGAAAACCCAGAATTTGACCTTCATTTTGAGAAGGTGTACCGATGGGTGGCCAGCAGCGCCGCCGAAAAGAACTCCTTCATCTCCTGCATCTGGAAGCTGAACCAGCGATACTTAAGGAAGAAGGTGGAGTTTGTGAATGTCAGTGCTCAGCTGCTGGAAGGTATGGAACTGCTGTATCCTTTGCCCCCTTGTGACTGACTGAAAAAAATGCATGCCTGTCTTCTTCGATTTGGTTATATTTGTTTAAAGGCATGCCTTGTTCTCTTTGACCCAGCATGTATTTAGCCCAGAAGTGATCGTCTTGGTTTGTGGTTTGGCTTTCTGTGTTAAATTCTTCTTTATTCTCTCTTTTAAACTTTCTCTGGCCAGAACTTCCTAAAGCGGAAGGTTGGTAGGACTTAACTCNCCACCCCCCCATTCCTCTCCATTATATTTTCATTGCTTCAGACCACCATCTTCATTATAGACTGTCACTCCCTGAAAGCTGCCGCTGTTTGAATTTCTCACTGAATAAGGATGATGGGCATGATTCATTGAGTGTATTATTAGATTTCTAAATAATCATGACATGTTTAGCTCTGGGTTTTTACCTTTACATTTCATCTAGTGTATATATATATATATTGGCATGTCTAATTTCATATATTGTTCCAAATTGATCAAGAGTAAAGAAACTTGAAGTTGTTAGTTCATTTGTCTCTTAAAACATTTTATAGTGGTCTAGCAGTCATTTAAGAAGCTGAGAATCAGCAGAATAAGGTAAAGTCAGCTGATAAAAGATGTTTCAGTCTATAGACTGATGTGATTAATTTTAATTATTAATTTCTAATAAGCTACTACCTAAGATTGTTTTTGTTTTGTCTTACACACGCAGCTTTTCTCCTCTTCATGGTACATTTTCATCACTCCTAATGGTGTTTCACATCCCTACCATCTTAAATGTTTCAAAATGACTATAAATTTTACATTAATGTAAAATGTATGTAATGACATAAACTTAAAATAGTTTATGGCTTCATAGAAAAATACATCTGTTCAGTTAAATTGTGAAAAGTATTTTAAAAAACGCCCTTTCCTATTAATGAATGTAAACTAACTTGTTATTATCCTTATGAGAGATGGTAGCATGTGTCTCATGTCTTGCACGTTTGTTTCCATTTGTCTTCGTTGGATTAGAGTCAGTGCCTAGTGGTGAGAGCCAGAGTGTTGCCGGCGGTGATGAAGATGCTCTGGATGACTATCAGGAGCTGAGCACACGTGAAGAGCAGGACATTGAGAGCATGATGGAAATGTGCGAGTACGCCATCTCTAATGCCGAGGCCTTCACAGAGCAGCTCTCCAGAGAGTTACACGTTCTAGATGGGGTGAGTGAAGGAACGACTGACCAATTAGGTGCTGAAATGTAATGACAAGTGTTTTTGATTAGATTTAACAATGGAAACAGTCTTCTGCATTTAATAAAGTGCGTTGTGTACTAGAACCAGATATATACTGGATTTTTGAGGCCGATCCCAATATTGATACTTTATAAAATTATACAAAATATGATAATGACATATCATCCCGAATTAATTTTTTTTTTTTTTTACATAAGTATTTTTTTGCAAGCAGCATCCCTGAATTTTGGTTATAAAATAATTGTGACAAAGATGTGTAGTGTGGTAGGATATTATACAGTTTAATAAACTTAAATATGAAAGATGACTAGAAATCAGATGTGTGGACGAGTCACATGACTTAGACTCGACTTGGACTCGATTCACAATTTTGCTAACTTTAGACTTGACTTGACATAATCCAAAAACACTTGGAGCTCGACTTGACATTGACTCCAACTTGTAATTTCACTTGGACTTGACTGAGAGACTTGACAGCTTCCCCAAATCAAAGATTAGAAATTATTCACTTCAAAGTCTTCAGTGAAGTGGTTAAAGGAAAACTCCAACCTGAAATACTTTCCAGCCACTGAGGGATGTTGTTGCCAATTTGTTCTTTATTGGTACTTTTCTGTTTCTGTTTTTTTTTTTTTTTTTTCNTTTTTTTTTTTTTTTTTTCCAAAGAAAAATTGACTATTTATAGAAGTGATGATGTAGCCAAGTGATATTACTAACACAGTTTCTATAGCTTTTAACAGGAGGAACAATGTTGATTATAGTAATGATTAATCATCAAGTTTTGTTGTGAAGTTGTGATTGCAGGGAAAGAATTCTTTGGCAGTCTAAGGAATCTAAAAGTAAAGTTCAACCATTCGGTGGATTTTAGAAACTAAAAGAAGAAGAGAATATGTAAATAAATACACACTTCACCTTTCCTCACTTCAAGGCTAATATCCAGTCCATCATGGCCTCAGAGAAGCAGGTCAACATCCTGATGCAGCTGCTGGATGAGGCCCTGGCTGAGGTGGACACCATCGAAGGAAAGCTGAGCAGCTATGAGGAGATGCTCCAGAGCGTCAAGGACCAGATGGACCAGATCTCACAGAGCAACCGCCTCATCCAGATCAGCAACACCAACAACTGCAAACTGCTGGACGAGATCCATTTCCTCGTGGTTAGGATCACATTTCAACCCTTTAATTTCCACTGACCCAAGTACCATTTGACATTTCATTGTGGTACAGGCTGATTTGTAAATTAAACATGCACATCACCAGTGCTTACTGCATAAATTCAAGTTTTCTGTTAAATGTAAGCATTTGTTTGATGATGGGTGTTTCCTCATGTAGAACTACATGGACCTGTCAAAGGGCCACATCAGAGCTCTGCAGGAAGGAGACCTGTCCTCCCCTAAAGGTATCGAGGCCTGCATCAACGCGTCCGAAGCTCTTCTGCAGTGCATGAACGTAGCTCTCCGACCAGGTCAGTTAACACATACAGTGCTATTGAATACTTGTTAATAAAAATAAACGGGCTATTCCTTCTCAGCATAGCTGTGAAAATAAATGGTGTGGTTACAAGAGGATTTCTATGATTGATAAAAATTGTTATTTATTGTATAATCGGTTAAAGTTTTGTGATTTTTTTTTTTTTTTTTTTNTTTTTTTTTTTTTTTTTGCTTTCACAGGTCATGAGAAACTGGCAGCTGTGAAGCAGCAGCTGCTGCTGTTCTGTGAGCTCAGAGACACGTTCGCTCGCCGCCTCACCAATCACCTCAACAACGTCTTTGTTCACCAGGTAACACACATTGTATGTTCACATAGGGTCCATTGTGTTTGAAAGAATTAAATATCATTTTAACCTTACATTTAAAGGAATCACACCGGTGGTTTTAGCATGTTTGAACGCAATATATACAACTCTCATACATGTTACGTTACAGATAACCATTTCCCAAAACATACTACTGGAGCAGTAAATAGAATTGTTTTTCCTACCTTCCAGTCTGCCACTGGTTTCAGTTCAGTTTTTTTCTATAAAAATCAATTTGTAGAGACTTGAAATGTGCTTGAGCAATCACAGCAAACATGATGTCTGTTAAATTTTTTTGTCAAAGTAGCATTATTTAACTGTCCAACATGGAGCTTCACAGACGACAATGTATGTACCAGGAGAAGATGATGGTTTCTATAGAGAAATGAAAAATGACCCTCCCTTCTATATTTAGATCTTTGTGTTAGCAGGCGAAACATTGAGTTTTAAGGTGTGTGTATCACCTGAATATTTGATTTTGAAAGATTAGAGAATTTGGTAAAATAACAGCAAAACTAAAACACAGTTGTATGTTTTAGAAAGTGGTTGTCAGCAACGTAATATGTATGTGGGTAGTATTTATTGGGCTCAAACATGCAAAATCACTGGTATGCTCCTTAGAAAATTCTCAATTATTTTCTGGCACTTTCTGCAGCAAAATATCACACATACGTAACAAGTTGCACAGACTCAACCTTGTATTGACCTGAGCAAACCTTGCTGCTGTGATTCTGCACATCAGTCTGCTGCAGTATGAAGGGCTGTGAGCTCTTCTTTTGTTTTCCACTCTCTCTCTCTCTCTCTCTCTCTCCCTNCCCCCCCCCTTCTCACTGACTTCCTTGTTAGCTCTGATCCTCTTCCTGTGCTTTTCTGTCACTTCCTTCCTGTTGTGTTTCTCCTATTCTTGCCTCTGTCTTGCTCACTTTGAGTTGTCACACTGTACTCTCTGTCTCTGTGTCAGTTCAACCACTTCAGTCACTTCAAAATGACCATCCCTCAGTTCTATAGGTCCTCCTGTCTGTCACTTCCAGTGAGTACCCTCACAGCAAACCCCATTTGCCCCCCTACCCATGCTAATGTTTGACCTCTCATTCCAACTTATAATCTCATTACTAAAGGCGACAGTGCACTGTTGATTGCATGGGATATGTTTCTCACAACTCTCATCTGATCTCAAAGGCAAAGAGGCACTGGCCATCTTTCTCCTCCCTCACCATGTCTGCACTCTGGCTAAGTGCTTTTTGTATTTGGGTGCTAAAATGGCTTTGTTGCTAAAGGTTTCATACCATGAACTCCTGTGCTTGTCTGCTCTGCGTGCATGTCTCTAAACACAACCGGTAGAGAGACTGAACAGGATAACAAAAGTAAGAAGTACATCAGTCTCAGAGTTTGTTTTTTTTTTTTAAACAAAACATATAAACTAGCTGAGCTGCATAAGTGTTGAATTTTGGGGTTAAAAAAATCTGTTTACCTTGCTAACGTTTGGCATTGTGGGAATTTGAGGTAATGCACCCGATCCACACGAGATTGTGATAAGAAGCAGGATAAATCCTATTGTGCTGTGTGTTTGTAACATAAAACTGGAATGAAACGAAAAGGACCACACCGGTGGTTTCGCATGTTTGAGTCCAATGTATACAACCCGCATACACATTATGTTACGGACAACCATTTCCCAAAACTTACTGCTGGAGCTGTAAATAGAATTGTTTTTCCTACCTTCCAGACTGCCACTGGTTTCATTTCATTCCAGTATGCTATAAAAATCAACCTGTAGAGACTTGAAATGTGCTTGAGATAAATAATCTGTCAAAGTGAACGCAATTTCTATTAATTTTTTTGTCAAAATAACTTTATTTAACTGATCCAACATGGAGCTGCATTGAACAATATGTATGTCTCCGCCAGGGAATATAGTCCCAGGAGAAGACGGCTTTTACAGAGAAATTAAAAATGACNTGTATGTCTCCGCCAGGGAATATAGTCCCAGGAGAAGACGGCTTTTACAGAGAAATTAAAAATGACCGTCCCTTCTACATTTGGATGTATATGCTATTAGGCAAAACACTGAATTTTAAGGTGGGTGCATCACCTGAATATTTGATTTTGAAAGGGGATTTCACAAAATAACGGGAAAACTAAAATATGGTTTTACGTTTTGGAAAATGGTTGTCAGAACGTAAACTGTATGCTGGTAGTGTTTAATGGGCTTAAACATGCAAAATCCCCAGTACGGACCTTTAATATTATGTTCGTCTGAAGTATGTCTGATTTACTTTTAACTGAGTTCTGATCATCTGTCCTCACGCCGTTGTTCAGGGTCATGATCAGAGCTCCACCCTGTCACAGCACACAGCTGAGCTGACTCTGCCCAAGCACAGCCCGCTGCACAGAGACCTGCTGCACTACGCTAAGCTCATGGAGTGGTTGAAGAACACCCACAGGGAGAAATACGAGGGCCTGTCAAGGGTCAGTGCCTTCATCAGTGAAAATAATACTCAGAGACATGGTGTTTGGCAGCTCAACTCCCTGAATAAATACCATCTCTTTTTGTCAGACCTATGTTGACTATATGAGCAGACTGTATGAGCGAGAAATTAAAGATTTCTTCGAAGTTGCCAAGATAAAGATGGCGGGTACGAGCAAGGAGGCCAAGGGCAAGTTTGGTAAGACCTTTGACTCACAGGGCATTTGCAAGGCATATGTTTGGACTAACCACTGTCGTACTGTTTTGGTGAAATCTAGTTTTCTTTTTTTTTCTTTTCTTTTCTTGTAATGTGTAGTTCAGTGTTAACCAGCAGTTTCACACCAGTTTCATTGTTTCATTCTTTTGAATTTTAATCTCATGGCATCTCTCCATTATTTTGCTCTGTTTCTGTGCTTTACTACTGGAGGTTGGATTGGGTTTAAAATTTTGGACCCGATCCAAAACAGATCCATGAAAAACCTAGCTGAACCATAAATACATTTTCATCAAAAAAAAAAAAAAAAANAAAAAAAAAAAAAAAACACACCCAAGGACAGTCGGACCTAACCCAAAATAAAACCAGAAGAAAACTAGATCTGATCCAAAATGCTCGCTGCAAACAGACCCAAATATACAGAGAACACCAACACTGACAGCAGCATAATGCGCCACAAATTAACAAGCAGCTTTTCTTTCAGCTTTTTCCACAGGTCAACAAATAACACCTCCATTTTTGCTGCTTCACGCTATTTCAAGAAATATTGACACAGACTTGAGACCCAAAGTAATAAAACATGACCCAACCTGTTGCAATTAGATTAGGCCCGATTCGGATCCTGGGTCAGCTCTCGGTTCCTAGGAACGGTGTGGACCTGTGAAGACTTATACGACTTACCGCAGACTTGACTTATTCATGTACAAATATGGTAAACGCAATGTAATTCCTATACTGCCCTTTCTGCATGGCACCTGTATATTGGCCTCAGAAGACTTTTCTGAAAACTGGTGTGTGGAAAGTCCTGCTCCTTATTTAACACTTTACGACATTTCTTTGCACTTTTTGCTTTAGTCACATAAATATGAAAAGTCTGAATAGGACTCTTGGTTGCGTTTTGGTTTTTGGTGAAATTACAGAACTCGGCTTTCTGCATTCTGTTAGCTTTTCCTTGTGAAAACAAACAAAAAAAAGACTTTGTTTTCCAAAGGTTGAGCTAAGCTAAGCTACAAGCCTCTGCAGTGCACTTCAGCACATGTAACATTGTACATCTAACATCTCACCCCCCCATGCTGCATGTTTAAGCCTAACCGTGTCTCTGTCTTTGATGCCTGCCTTTCTAACTGGCTGCAGCCACGCTTCCACGGAAAGAGAGTGCACTCAAACAGGAAACAGAAAGTAAGTACGATGTTTGGATGGAGCTACCCACTCTGCTTCTTAAAACTGTGTCCCAAATAACTGCAAAGGAAGCCTTTTCTCAAGCCCACTCACTCTTACTATTCCATACTCTAGCTCTGTGTACCCTTACCCTGGCATGTACCATTAGCTTTGTTCTAAATAATTGTTCACAATACACATATTATGTGATGAATACCTAATAAAGATAATAAGATGGTAGTTTTTTTTTAAATACAGGTCTCAAATTTGACATGAATAGATCTGTAATGTTCAAAAAACTTGTTTACTTGAATGACAGTGTATTTGTTGTGCTGTCACAGGCCTGCACGGCAGCTCTGGGAAGTTAACGGGCTCTACCTCAAGCTTGAATAAGCTGACGGTGCAGGGCTCCAACAGCCGCCGTTCCCAGTCTTCATCGCTGCTAGACATGGGCAACATGTCAGCCTCTGACCTGGATGTAGCTGACAGGACCAAGTTTGACAAGGTGATGCTGCCAGAGATCAACATCCTTCATATGATCCCGCTTTCCATCGATCTCTGTATATTTTTCAAGCGGGTCGATTAACTGAGGTTTCTTTCTGCAGATCTTCGAGCAGGTCCTCAGTGAGCTGGAACCTCTTTGTCTCGCGGAACAAGATTTCATTAGCAAGTTCTTTAAGCTGCAGCAGCAGCACCCGACAGTCATGCCCCCTCTTGCTCAGGTAAACCTGTGAAATAATTGTGAGAGAAAGCTCATACACTCATACAGCATGTCACCTGCTCCCTTGCTGTCACAGTGACACATGAAATTGTTTAGATCTGATCTTGAAGGACCATACCAGCCATTTTGCATGTTTGAACCTAATATATTCAATTTTCATACACGTAATGTTACTGACAATCATTTCCCAAAGCATACTACTAGAATGGTGAATTAAAAAATGTTTTCTTACCTTCCAGACCACCATTGGTTTCAATTCATTCTGGTACGCTATTAAAATCAACTTGTTGATACTTGAAACATTCTTAGGCTAGGTGATCCATCATTGAACAAGATGTGTATTCAGGTTTTTTTTCGAAGTTACATAATTTTAGCATTTAAGCGCAATAAAAAGCATAGAGTGAATGTATGTCTCCACTGGGGAATATAGTCCCAAAATAAGACGTGCGTTTATTGAAAAATTTAAACGACCGTGACTTCATAAGACTGCATAACTATTAGCAGGCGAAACATCGACTTTTAAGGTGGGTGTATCACTTGAATATTTGATTTTGAAAGATTAAGAGATTTTGCAAAATATCAGGAAAGCTGAAATACGGTTTTATCCTTAGGAAATGACTGTCAGTAACCTTACGTGTATGAAAATTGAATATATTAGGCTCAAACATGCAAAATAGTCCTTTATGGTCCTTTAAAGACTGATGTTACCTCACTTTAGTAACTGTAGTTTTGTGTGGTGGCTTCCAAAATTGAAATGTTTATGTGAAAGCAGCAGTAATTGTCAATGGCTTTTCTGTTATAGTGTCATTATTTATGTGTCTGTCAGCAGATAATTGCTTACATTTGTCGTGTTTTGGTCATAATCTTATCAGCCCGAAACAGAGGAATCAGACGGAACTATGCTATCAAAAATGCCTCCTCAGGCAGAACACAGACACTCCCTGTCATCAGAGTGAGTAGCTGCAGGTCTTTTTGCTGCAAATGTCAGCTTCACAGTCAAATGTAAAGAAAAACACATGTATGATCCTTGTCTTCCCTTTTGTCATTTTGTCTCTGCTCTTTTCCCACCTCTCGTCTTGTTCGTCTCTTCCTGTCATCCCAGAAAAGACCTGGTGCGACCGATGATGAATAAAATCTTCCAGAGCATTGAGACAGAGCTCAACAGCCTCATAGCTTTGGGGGACAAGATTGACAGTTTCAATTCCCTTTACATGCTGGTGAAGATGAGTCACCATGTGTGGACAGCTGAGAATGTTGATCCGGCTTCTTACCTCAGTACTACTCTGGGAAATGTGCTCGTCACCGTCAAGAGGAACTTTGACAAATGCATTGTGAGTAGAGCCCATGCAAATGCCCAAAAATGTTTTTTTTTTTTTTCAGATGTCTAGTTGTTTGACAGATTTGTGTTTTGTTCATGATCACAGACTTAGAAAGTTTGGATTATTTTAGTTGGAAGCGATTATACGTTTTTTTTTTTCAATGAATTTAATAAAATCCCTGTCTTTTTCTTCACAGTCTGGTCAGATCAGACAGATGGAGGAAGTGAAGATTTCTAAGAAAAGCAAAGTGGGCATCCTCCCTTTTGTTACTGGGTTTGAGGAGTTTGCTGAGCTGGCTGAAACAATCTTCCGCAATGCAGAGCGTCGAGGAGACCTCGATAAAGCTTATGTCAAACTCATCAGGGCTGTCTTCATGAATGGTGAGACCAGTGAGCATCCAAAAGAGACCAATGAGCATCCAAAAGTCAAATACTGTTTAGCTGTTACATTATTTATTCAGTGCCCAGAAAAATAGTTATGATTATTGGTTAACTTGTGTTTCCAGTGGAGAAGGTAGCCAACGAAAGCCAGAAAACACCACGGGACGTTGTGATGATGGAGAATTTCCACCACATCTTTTCCACACTGTCCCGTCTAAAGATCTCCTGCCTGGATGCAGAGAGGCGAGAGGCCAAGCACAAATACACAGATCATCTGCAGTCTTATGTAATCAACTCGCTGGGCCAGCCTCTGGAAAAACTCAACGTAAGGAGTTATATCATAGACATGACTAAGGATATGAGAAAGCTGAGTTGTTCTCATTACATCACATGTTAACCTTTGTCTCTGTCACTTGCAGCATTTCTTTGAAGGCGTTGAGGCGCGTGTAGCTCAGGGTGTTCGTGAGGAGGAGGTGAGTTACCAGCTGGCCTTCAACAAACAAGAATTACGCAAGGTTATCAAAGAGTATCCTGGCAAGGAGGTGAAAAAGGGGCTTGACAACCTCTACAAGAAAGTGGACAAACATTTGTGTGAAGAAGAAAGTTTGCTACAGGTGAGAGAAGTGTAGTTTAGTATTATGGGCAAAAACTGTTAAACTTATCCTGTTTCTGAATTATTGCACTTCTAATTTGAAATCCATTAGGTGGTGTGGCACTCCATGCAAGATGAGTTCATCCGTCAGTACAAGCACTTTGAAGGTTTGATTGGCAGATGTTATCCTGGATCTGGAATCACCATGGAATTCACCATTCAGGACATGTTGGAGTACTTTTCCAGCATTGCACAGTCTCATTAGTTTAGCTGCTAGGTGCTGTTCCATGATTCACTACTGCCTCACACTGACTGAAGATACACTAGATATTCACAAAACTACACTGCATTGCTTTGGGATAACGAGTAGTTAGTGTGTGTGTGTGTGTGTGTGTGTGTGCGTGCGCGCGCGCTTTAATGACAGAAAATACTGTAGAGTACTGAGTTGCAGACAGTTGTGCACGTGTGCCTGTTTCTTTGATTCATTCAGCTAATCTGCTATCAATTTCTTCATTGTTTATCTATCTTTATGCCTTTATGTAAAATGTATATAATAAATTCACAATTGCCAACCTATACTTTACCGCATATTTACATTTCTTCTGCGCTAATACAAACAGTACATTTGTTTCTTTGGTTGATCTAAATTAGTGCGTCGACTCCGCCCCTCCGTCTCTCAGCCGGTCCACTGGGGTTCCCAAAACAAGCTCTCCTGGTATGCCGCAGTTTCTCATTTCTATGGTGACGAAGCCTGGACCCGAGATCGTCGGCGCTCTTTTCAAACCACTTTACCGCGGAAATATTCTGGAGTTCTGCTTTACTTCATTTATAAGGCGTGACTAGATTATATGAATAGTAAAATACTAATCCATTGGAAAAATTTGCTCCGAGTGAGGCATTGTACGTTAATGATGAACTTAGTTAATGTTAGACAGGTTAGCCGTCATAAAACCAGTTTCCTTACGAGTTAAGGTAAGACAAACCTGAGATTTAACTAGCCAAGTTAGCAAAATGTTGTTGACTAGCCGGCTAATAGCTAACTCGGCGTTACTTGTCGTAGATCATTAGCATACAGATTCACTAGCTAACGCTAGACATTGTTGGTTATTAGGTAGCTAGTAAGCTACTTAACGCCGACGTTAGCAAAGTTATCACATAGCTAGCCAACTAGCAAGCTTATGTTATCTTTGTAACCTAACACATCCTAACAATTGGATGCTAGTGATTTGCGGTTTAACATTACTATAAACCTGTCGGATGTACGTAGCTTGCTAACTACACTGTGATACTGTGATGCGCATTAGTTGTAGCTAGTGCAAAATCGAAGCCATGAGCACCAACGCAGAGAGGAAATTCGTCAATTTGAGGAAGCGTCTGGATCAGCTGGGCTACCGTCAGACACTGGGGATCGAGTCATTGCCACTAGTTGAGAAACTATTCAGGTAAAACTTTAACACCTGCTGCCTGCAATTAGATCTAAACTAAGCTGTCATTGTTTTGAATGTAGTGTATACTTTTTTGTTTTCTTTGGTGATGCTTAAATTATCTGATGTAAAAGTTAGTGTAGTAAAGGGTAGACCACCTATATTTATGTTATACTATGAACCTAGAGTTTATGTATGTAGGGCAGGAAGGGGCAGGTATTTGTAAGACTTTTCTCTCTGCTCCTTACCTGTATGGAGCGTGTGCAAATGTTTAAGACCTGGAGCTTTCTGTGTTTTGTATGAGATTTGTAATTGCATGCTGACATGAATGAATGAAGTAAATGAAATAAAAATGTATATCTTTATCTGTATTGCAGTGATCTGGTCCACACAACTGAAAGCCTGCGGAATGCCAAACTGTCAGCAGGGAAGACTGAGACAGAAAGCAGAAACATTGACACCCTCCTGGAGCCGTACAGGACAGAGAATGCCCGGCTGGTCAGGGACAACAATGAGCTGCATATGGAGCTGCTGAAGCTGAGGGAGGACAAGGAGCACATCACCAGAGGTACAGTAGCTAAGCTTTATAAGAAAACAGCCCCCTCAACACATTTTGAAACACTTAACAAGATGCACGACCCACAAACATAAAACGCAGGTGTGATAATTCCACATTTACCTTGTTTCAGAGCTCAAGACCCACATTAAGAAACTGGATCATGAGACAACAGACCTGAAGTTTTTAAATAACCAGTATGTGCACAAAGTTCGCTGCCTGGAGAAGGACAGCAAGGCTAAAGCCGAGCGCATCCAACAGCTGCAGGAGAAGAACATGCAGGCGGTGGTGCAGACACCAGGTAAGTACAGGGAGCCTGACAGAAGCTCTTCAAGTCTTTCTTCGCTTTAACTGTCTTGTCAGATTGTTGTAAATTTGATTTATTTATTTATTTTATGAGAACCACAATCAGTCAGTCACTTTATTAGTCCCTAAAGGGCAATTGCAAGCAGTGGATAAGATAAAATATAAGACACACACACATAGCATAGCATATCACCACATCCTCTTTCTTGTTTTGGTTTGAATAACCATAAGGTCATATTTCAAATTGCAAGCGAAAAATGAGTGAATTCTGGATGAAGCTGTGTGTTTTAATGCAGTATTTACAAATACTAGGTCCATTAGCTCAACGAGTTAATGTTATGCACAAATGAAATAGCAAAGTCCATGTGACCTACTCTTCTTTTTCTCTACTGCAATGCTCATTTGTTCCTACACTTGACTTGAGCCCAACTCAGGTCGCTTGAGCGCACAGTCTACATTCTTCCATTAATCCATAAACAAAATAAAAAAGAAAAAAATCATGATGAAATGCTTTACTTGTTTCCTAATGCCTTAATCTACCACTACATGACACTTGTGATTAACTAAACCTTGTTTTTAGTATAACAAAAAAAAAGTGAAGTGTGACTGAACAGATCCTCCTTTCCTGTTGCACTTGTCCACAGGTGGGAAAAAGCGCAGCATTCCTTTCAGACGGCAGAGAATGCAGATCGATGAGCTCATACCCACCTCGTCTACCTCAGCGTACCCTGTGTCGCAGCCTGATGATCCATACATAGCAGACCTGCTGCAGTTGGCCGATGGAAGGTTTGCTTTCCCTTGTGGCTGTTGCCCTGCATTACTGAGAGAAGCGATGGTTGCTAGATGTCTCGGTTAACGATGCTTACGTCTGCGTTATTTATCCAGCAGCTGTTTGACTCACCAAAGTCTTGATTTGCAGAATTCACGAGCTGCAGGAGGACATCATAAAAATCAAATTAGACTTGGAGAATGCACAGGAATGTATACATCACTTAAATACTCAGGTAAGAAATATATAGATATAAATTTGAATCCTGTATAGTGATGTGTTAAATGTAGCCTAAGCTCATCAGGTATCGCTTTCTTTAAATGCTGCCGTTAGGTGGAAGAGAGAGACAAAGAGATTGAGCGTCTGAATCATTCGCTTCATGGAGGACGTCCTCATGATGTCATTTCTCTGGAGGCTCAAAATGTCAGCAATGAGAAGCTGATTGCCCATCTTAATCTTCAGGCATGTATACTCGCTTTCATTCAGGATATTTAGCACGAAAGTGAAACTCCTAGCCTGGAGTTTAACTTTTAACTTGGAGTTTAACTCGGTTAACTTTTGTTTTGGGTTCTCCACAGATTGAATATCTGCAAGAGATAAACGGGAATCTGCAGCAGAAGATTGATGGACTGCAGCAGAAAAAGCACGACGCTTCCACCGAAGTGGCCAATCTGTCTTTAAAGAACCGGGAACTGTGTGACGAGCTCACACACATTGACCACCTCGCCAAGCAGCTGGAGATGGACAAGGAGCACGTGTTGGAAACGGCTGACCTGGAACTGCAAGAAGCTAAAGTGAGAATATGAGAAGGCCAGGGAGAAAATGAAAAATTCTGCACATATGTCAGAATACAGGGTGCCCACTGTTAGTATGTTACGTAATAGAAATAAGCCACTAAACTGAACTCTGTTTTCTTATCAGAAAGAAAGTCAAAGGCAGCAGAAAATCATTGAAGACTTGGAGGATATAATCACAAAAATAAGAAGGGTATGCATGTACAGTATCTTTGTTCATTCATATTGATTTGTCTCTACTGATTAACATTTAAAATCCTGCAAAATCTGTGCTAAGTTAAGTTAAGCTACATGCCGAATCTGTTTAAAAGCCAGAATGAGATTACCTCTTTTTTTTTTTTTTTTTTTTTTTTGTTATGTGATATCTTCTGGTTTGGTAATTCAGGAGCAATCTGAAGGCGACTATGAAAAAGACCGTCTCATGGACCAGCTGTTGGACCTCAAGGAACAAAATGAGAAGATGGAGGGACTGGTGAATTTCCTTGAGGAAGAGAAAATCAGGCTCCAAGGCAAAATTGAGAAAATGATGGCAGCTGGTAAGAAGCGGTTTGGTATACACGTACTGCTGAAAGATGGGGTTCACCATTCTTTCTTACTAGATGCAGTATAATTATGCTTATGTGTACTGAGCCACCGAGTTACTCATTTCAAGAGGTGCTGTTTCCTAGAGAAAGACTTGGTGCTGGAGTTGGAGACGATGCGGGTTAAACATGGCGTTTGTGGAAGGGAACACTCCCCGTCACGCCTCGATGCATTTGTGAAAAGCTTAGAGGAGGAGCGGGATCACTATCGTCAGGAGGCTGAACGCTACAAAAGGACCAGAGGACCTGGTGGCTTGGACTCAAGTCCCACTCATAGTCCGAGCAGAGGCAGGTCCAGAGTGAGCAGAGTAAGAGAAATTGTCAACTATTATAAAGAGTTTTAAGTGATTCTCATAAACTTGTTACTAGATTAACGGCCTCAAATTTTCAGGGCAGTGCAGCAGAGAATGAACTGCTTCTAGTCGTAAAGGAAAGAGATGAGTTGAAGGCCGCGCTGCTGGACTTTGAGAAGCACATGGAGGACATCCAGAACAACGTGAAAGTCCTCAGCGTGGAGAAAGACCAGTTCAAAGCACAGTGCAGACAGGTGAGTCTGAGAGACACGATCAGATGCATCAAGTGACTTTCTTGATGTGTTTAAAGACAATTTGTTTGTTCATTCAGTTGCAGGAGGACTTGAAGTTGGTGCGCAGTACTAACGCATCAGCTGACGTGCTGAGGTTGAAGGAGGAGATGAAACGAGCAGATCTCAAACTGCAGCAGATGAGCTCTGAGCGAGACACCCTGATGGAGAGTTTAAAGGTATCAAAGTAACTCTTACTGTCACGGTTTCCCCTTCCTCTCCATGATCCAACTCCTAACTTCAGCTTTATTTGTTACTGTGTGGATGACATGGCACGTCTCTGGTCATCATTTTTACTCATTAGCGCAGCCAAACTAATTTTTCTGAGGGCCAACATCATGGGCCTTATATGTAATGACAAGAGGCAAAAATGACAATAACTACAATAAGAATGACCCAGTATGCAAAGTGCAGTCAAAGATATCTAAAGAAGTCCAGAAAGGATGTCTTTGCTACATATTTTTAGGCTGCTTTCCATTTCCTACTTTCTAGATTTTAAATTTGCTTAGCTGTCAAACGGAACATTTCTTTTCGTTCAAAGATTCAACAGTTCAGCTGCTGTTCAGCAGCTGAACCCCATAAATACTACCTGCATACATGTTACGTTACTAAAGCATAATACCGTATTTCAGTTTTCGTGTTATTGTACCATATCCCCTAATCTTTGAAATTCCAATGTTGAGGGTGATACACCCACCTTAAAGGACCATACCACCCATTTTGTATGTTTGAACCTAATATATTCAATTTTCACACACGCAAGGTTACAGACAATCATTTCCCAAAGGATAAAACCATATTTCAGCTTTCCTGATAATTTGCAAAACCTCTCAAAATCAATTATTCAAGCAATCTTGAAGGTAGGAAAAAACAAATCTAATATTTACTACTCCAGTAGTGTGTTTAGGAAAACTATTGTCAATAATGTAATGTGCATGCAGGTTGTATATGTTGGGGTCAAACATGCAAAACCACTGGTATGGTCCTTTAATTTGTGAGAAACTGCCCCTTATGTTCAGTCTGTCACATTGTAAACTGGCTTTATTGCTCACGATGAATACCACTCATTTACTTTTTTGCAGGTTGCCCAGTCATCGGCGCTGGCAGACAGACAGGAAGAGCAGAGGAGGATCCTTGACCTGGAGAACGCCATTAAGAACGTAAGCCCCGTGGAGATCTCACTGACTCTTTACAGTTGCAACTTATTTTGCTGTCGTCATTAAATGCTAACTAGTTGCGGATGTATGCATTGTGTGTTTTGGGGTGCAGCTGGAGCGGGAGAGGCTGGATCTGCGGGCGGAGGTGTGTTTGCTGAAGGAGAGGAAGGAGGCCATGGAGAAGGAGCTGAAGGTTTGGTCCGCCGCTGTGGTGCAGAATGCAGAGGAGGTGGCGCAGCAGAGGGCCGAGTCTGGTGCGCTGAGGTTTGTCTTCAGCAAGCAACGATAATAATGCCGTGGTTATGCCACGTCCACTTAGATTTGTGTGCTCCCAGCGTCCTTGAAAGCTTTCTGCACAGTTGGATCTCAGTTTTTGATCTCTTCTTTTCTCATGCTTGGTAAGCACTTATCTCCTTCATCATATTCTTTATAAAGCTGTTGTGTTTATTTTCCTGTCACCTTTCAGTGTGACCTTCAGTGAAACAGAATGGGGCTCAAAGTAATCTTTGTTGTGTGCTGCTGTGGCATGGTAATCACGTGGAGGCCTGATGAGGACTGATGGATGTCCATGTTTCCCACAGGCTGAAAATTTACTTGGTGTGGCGTGATGGGCGGGTTCAGCGATGACCTTACTGAGACCTTTTTTTTGNGGGGGGGGGGGGAGACAGACAAAATAGGACGCGCACAGATAGTGGAGCAGTTGGGCATTCGGTTTTGCTTTCTTGGGGCCGCCTATGTATAGCCTATGTATGGGCGCGTGTCAGTGTGTATGACAGCAGTGTCAGAGTTGTATTGTTTTTAAAGCTGGGTTGTCCCGGAAAACCTGGGCGGGTCTTCAGAAACCTGGGCGGGCCACCCAAGTTTCACCTATGTATGGGAAACAATGATGTCTCTACGTCTGTTCGTAAGGTTGCTGCAGGAGCAGATGGAGCAGTCGTTGTCCGATACCCAACACAGACTCTCCGTGAAGATGAACGAGCTGCACGCCGCCCATCAGCAGATCAAGAAACTGGAGGAGAGAATCGGTAAACATTCGTGGATTTTGTGAGGCTCAAGGTGCACAACTGTTTACGCCATGCCGTTCAGTTAATTTGTTTTTTTTTGTCCCACTAGCGGAACTGAGCCAACATGGATCCAAACACAAAGAGAAAGTGGCTGTTCTTCAGAACTCCATCTCTGCCCTGGACAGAGAGAAAGATGCTTTGCAGGATGATGTGGATCAAAAGACTGAGAAGCTGGTTGTGCTTCAGGAGGAGCTTTCTAAGAAGGTAGCCATTACGAAGAAAGACTTAAAGGACCATACCACCCATTTTGCATGTTTGAGCCTAATATATTCAATTTTCATACATGTAAGGTTACTGACAGTCATTTCCCAAAGCATACTACTGGAACGGTGAATTAAATTTTTTTCCCTACCTTCCAGACCGCCATTGATTTCAGTTTATTCTGGTACGCTATTAAAATCACTTGTTGATACTTGAAACATTATTGGGATAGGTAATCCATCATCGAGAACAACATGTGTATTCAGATTTTTTTTTTTCGAAGTTTCGTAATTTTAGCGTTTGAGTAATAAAAAGCGTGGAGTGAATGTATGTCTCCACCAGGGAATATAGTCCCAAAAGAAGACATGCATTTATTGAAAACTTTTAATGACCATGACTTCATAAGGCTGCGTAACTATTAGCAAGCGAAACATTGATTTTTAAGATGGTGTTTCGCCTGAATATTTGATTTCGAAAGATTAAGAGTTTTGCAAAATATCAGGAAAGCTGAAATATGGTTTTATCCTTTGGGAAATGATTGTCAGTAACCTTATATGTATGAAAATTGAATATATTAGGCTCAAACTTGCAAAATGGATGGTATGGTCATTTAATGTTTCTCATCGTGAGGTCTTGTTGTAGGGCTTAAAGACTATTCTCATTTTGCTTTTGTCATTTCTACAGGAAAAGACCCTTGAAGATGTGAGACTGACAGTCACAAACATGGACAAGTCTCTGGCGTATGTATTTCCATCTGGAAGTTTTGTATTCAATCTTAACACGGAAAAATACCAAAAGAGTCACACAAGATATCATCAGTGTTGCGATATTAATGCAGTCAGCTACAGGGGGCACTAAGCAGCCGCGAGAGGGAGATCAACAGTCTGAGGCGACAGCTGGATGTGTCCCAGGAGGAGCTGGCAGGACTCAAGAGAGACAAAGAAATCACCCTGAGAGAGAACAGGAGGCTTCAGGATGACCTGTCAACAATGACCAGAGAAAACCAAGTACGTCATCATTTAGAATCTGTCACGACATGTTAGATACTGTTTGTTGTTGCTGTTTGCAGACAAACAACTCCAGCTCCTTTTGTGTTTGAATTGTGTGTGTGTGTGTGTCTGTGTGTCTCTAGGCTGTACACGTGGAGATGGAGGAGGCTTTACACGAGAAGGATGAGCTGAAGTTGAGGATCCACTCTTACATCTCTGAAGTGTCCAGAATAGAGAAACTAATGGCTGCAAAGGCAAGAGGACACTGCTGTGTAGTTGTGTGTGAAGATCTGTTAAATGACCATGCCATCCATTTTGCATGTTTAAGCCTAATATATTCAATTTTCATACACATAATGTTACTGACAACCATTTCCCAAAGCATACTACTGGAATTGTGAATTAAAACATTTTTTTCCTACTTTCCAGACCACCATTGATTTCAGTTCATTCTGGTACGCTATTAAAATCAACTTGTTGATACTTGAAATGTTCTTGGGATAGGTAATCCATCATCATGAACAACACCAATATTCAGGTTTTTTTGAAGTTTTATAATTCTAGCGTTTAAGTTCAATAAAAAAGGGCGGAGTGAATGTATGTCTCCACTGGGGAATATAGCCCCAAAAGAAAACCTGTGTTTATTGAAAAATTTTAACAACCGTGACTTCATAAGGCTGCATAATTATTTGCAGGTGAAACATCGATTTTTAAGGTGGGTGCATCACTTGAATATTTTTGATTTTGAAAGATTAAGAGATTTTGCAAAATATCACGAAAGCTGAAATATGGTTTTATCCTTTGNTTTTGAAAGATTAAGAGATTTTGCAAAATATCACGAAAGCTGAAATATGGTTTTATCCTTTGGGAAGTGGTTGTCAGTAATTGTCAATAACGTAACGTATGAAAATTGAATATATTAGGCTCAAACATGCAAAGTGGGTGGTATGGTCCTTTAAGCATGTGTGTGTAAAGTAAGTGCTGTTTGTCTGAAACTTACAGGGATTCTTTTCTTATCAGTGCGACGTTGGGCAGATCATAATTGTCAGGACACCATATCGGTCCACTCGTGCTGCATTCCTTTAAAACTTGGAACTCAGAATTTCCAACGTTTGACTGGGAAAAGCCAGAGAAAAGGCCCCCCCTCAATTCAGAATTCAGACTTGGAAAGGCAGACAAGCTTTCCCTCGAGGTCATTTCAATATGGCTGCTCACACCATAAACAGTCATTTCTTTATTTATAGTGTAAATTAACGTGTAGAAGCATTTTCTCTAAATCAGTCAGCTGTTTTGAAAGGGTAAATAGCTCCTAAACATTAAAACATAACTTCTTTTGGGTCAATAGCGCAAACAAAAGAAAAGTGTCCATGGCAGTGTCATACTTTATCTCAAACACACGGCGGTTAGAAATGACATAATTCTGAGTTATGATTTCCCAGTTCCAAGGAACAGTGAACACAGTGTAAGCCTAAGAGTGTGTGTGTGTGTGGACTGTCAGTTGACCACTTGATATTGACCCACAGGAGCAGGAGAACAGGGACCTGCTAGAGCAGTTCAGAATGGCTCACACCGAGATGGAGGATCGGGAGCAGAAGCTGCAGCAGGCTGAAGGCCTCAATAACTCCATCCGCCTGGAGCTGCTCTCCTCAGACACGGAACGCCGGCACCTCCGCAACACTCTCAGCCAGCAGGAGAGAGAAATCCAACAGGTGAGCGTGAAAAAAGCTGCTGGAAAATTTCCCAAAAGCTATTCATAGATCAGCTAATTGACCGAGAAAATGTTAGCCTTTATGGTAGCATCAGATTAAATTATCTACGTTTGCCGTCCAGCACACGCAGGCCCTGCAGGCATACGAGGCCCAGATATCGTCGCTGGCTCGAGGGATGTCCAGATTAGAGGAGGAGCTACAGGTGGTGCAGGAGGAGAAAGCCGCTCTGCTCTCTGATCTGGCCTCTGTCAGGGAGCTCTGTGTCAAGCTGGACTCCGCCAAGGAGCTCACCGCACGCCAGCTGACCTCCAAGAGCATGGAGCTGGAGAGGGTGAGGCCTGTCACGGCTCGACTTAGAATGAGAAAGCTTTTTATTTGCTCATCCACTCTGTAAATACGTGTGTTTTGTTTTTTTAGGTCGCAGGAGAAGTGGAGGATGTTCGGTCAGAGGCAGAGCTGATTAAGAAACAGCTGGCCAGCGAGAGGTTGACTGTCCGTAACCTGGAGACGCTTCTTTCCACCAATCGACACAAAGAGTTCCAAACTCACCTGACGGCCAGCGAGAAAGAGTCGGAGCTGAAGCTCCTGCGAGACAGACTCACCCTGGCTGACAGCAAAAAGTATGACAAATCTGACATGACCACTGGGGGTTTTTTTTAACTGTTAAGACATGAAACAAAACATGTAATACTGTGTGTGTGGTTGTATGTGGGTGTATACACAAACAGCGCGGAGTATGCCAGGGAGGTTTCCCAACTCCGCGGCAGACTTTCCCAGCTACAGACGGAGATGGACGTTCTGAAGAGACAGTTGACCACCGAACGCTTTGAGCGGTGAGCCGAACAACACTGACGCTGCATTTTCATCACAGTACCTCAGGACAGTAATAATAATAATAATATTCTGGAATTGATCAACAAAACATTTAGCATGAATCGTATCAGATTTCTGCTTCAGTATCACCGATGATATTTATTTGTTTGTATAGCTGATGGATAAAAAAGATTGCAGTGTTCACACCTGCACTTGTTTCCTCACAGCATATTTAGTTATGGTTGGAGCCTGTGTAACAGATGACGCCATTGTTTGGTTTATGAAGTAGAACGTCATCTGGGACTGTAAATAATCTGAGACGTTTCCACATAAATAATGTTATGTTTGCTTTCCCTCATCCCTGTTCAATACAAACAGTCAGTCTTTCCCTCTGACACACTTACTTGTGACATTTTATATTCACAACAGCAGTGGTTTGCTTTGGAGTATGTGCAAAAACAATTTGGTAGTTAGAAAAACTTTTGGGTGATTTTTCAAGTTTTTGCCTATTAAAGGACCATACCAGCCATTTTGCATGTTTGAGCCTAATATATTAAATTTTCATACACNTGCCTATTAAAGGACCATACCAGCCATTTTGCATGTTTGAGCCTAATATATTAAATTTTCATACACAAAATATTACTGACAATCATTTCCCAAAGCATACTACTGGAACAGTGAGTCAGTTTTTTTTTCCTACCTTCCAGACCACCATTGATTTCAGTTCATTCTGGTACATTATTAAAATCAACTTGTTGATACTTGAAACATTCTTGGGATAGGTAATCCATCATCATGAACAAGACGTATATTGAGTTTTTTTTTTTTTTTCAAAATTACTTAATTTTAGTGTTTAAGTGCAATAAAAAGTGCAGAGTGATTGCAAATGCTTCCTAATGTCAGTTCTTCACAAGAGCACTTGAATGCATCACTAGGAAGCATTTTCAGATCACTCCATGCATTTTACTGCGCTTAAAGCGAAAATTACATAACTTCGGAAAAAAAAACTTGAATATAGTCTTGTTCGCGGTGATGGATTACCTATCCCAAGAACATTTCCAGTATCAACAAGTTGATTTTAATAGTGTACCAGAATGAACTGAAATGGCGGGCTGGAAGGTAGGAAAAAAATTAACTCACTGTTCCAGTAGTATGCTTTGGGAAATGATTGTCAGTAACATTACGTGTATGAAAATTTAATATATTAGGCTCAAACATGCAAAATGACCAGTATGGTCCTTTAACTGCAGCTCAACAAGTCGTGTGTACTTAGTATTACTGCCAGCCATTTTCCAAAGCATCTCATAAAGCTTTTCAGTGTTTTTCTTTGCTTGCAGGCTGCTGCTGGTTTTCCACTTTTCACTAATGTGAAAATGAACTTGGACAGACGTTGCTTGTATTAAACAAATCGTCATGGTGTACAATCACCTATTTTTATTTATTTATAAACAGTAACCATGAAAACTAGTCATGGCGGTGTGTTCAATCACATTCCAACGCCAAGGATTTCAGAAGCAGCCAGCAGTGGCAACCATTTAGAAGGCAACCAAATTTATATGATCCTTTTTTGTTTCCATGAGATTCCCACCAAATAGCTAACAATAGTTCAGCTAGCATGAGTGGAGGAAAAGTGTTGAACCAAAACTGTAACTTTCAAGCTGCTGTGTTTCAAACCAGCAGAAAACAATAAGAGAGATGTACCATTTGAAGTACTAGGGATTAAAGGACAATCTTGGTGATTTAACATGTTTTAGTCCAGTAAATAGAAACCTGTATGCACATTACATTACTGCCAATCATTTTCTAAAACATGTTTTTCCTGGGTTTCAGGTCATTGTAGTACGCTATAAAAATAAACTAGTAGAGACTTGAAACATGTTTGGGATAATCCATCACCAAAATGTTTATTAAATTTTTTGTCAAAGTTACTTAACGTGACTGCAAGCAGTATTTATTGGGCTCAAACATAAAATCACTGGTATTCTCCTTTAAGTGAAAGACCTTACTTTGCAAAGTGCTGCAGCATCTTAGACCAAACTTCAGCATATCCAGTACAGTTTCTCAGCATTTTTTTTTTTTTTTACTATTTTCATTGCATCAGCATGTGTTTGCATCCTCATTATTATTTTTAATCTGTTCTGTGACACAGCATGAGCTCATCCAAAAGGTCATCAGGTATGTTTATAAAAGAAGATGAACACAGTTCCTAAGTCTCAGATGCCCACGCTGCACTGACAGTATTCTGTTGTAGCACGAAACAGAACTTTTTATGCCTGAGAACATGAAATCACTTGATAATTCTCTAACCGTACATATAAAAAAAAACTTTAATACACATTGCAGTTACAAAGATGTAACAGCACAGTGGAGATATAAGCATCAGATTGTGAAATTGTCTCATGGCTTCTCTGTTCCCATCTGTCTCTGTCCTCAGTGAGCGGGCAGTTCAGGAGATGCGTAAACATGGCGTGTCTTTCTCCTCCCTGAGAAGCTCCTCCCCCCTCAGTACCTCCACCTCCCACGTCTCCCAAGACCACTCCATCCTCCGAACTCTTGACCGCTCCACCGACAAATCAGTTGACAGGTAAGGTTTCACATCTCACTTACTGCCTTTTTTTTTTTTAACACAAAACTCATAAAGTTGTTTTTAACAGTTCTTCCTCCTAATTTCTTAACATAACCTAACTTAAGCCTGTTTCTTTTTTTTTTCAGAAGTGTGAGCTTCAGGGAGTAGCAACTAGATCAGCAGGAAAATGAAGGTGCAGAAGAGTGAGTCAGAAATTTATGGAATCCAGCGCATCAGGTCTCATATCTGATGAAGATAATGATGATAATTGTAAGTTGTCATGGAAACAGAAGCATTTCGGACAAGGCCTTAATGCTTTTGTGGATGTATCTGCCTAAACAGGAAGAACCTGAACCTGAAAGCCGCTTTACTTCTTCAACACAACAAGGATGAACTCATGCCTGTGTCCTACTAAAGCTACTGAAAGTGTCAAAATGACATTTTAAATAAGCCATCATACTTTTCTAATAAAAGACTTTACCTATGTGCAAAGTACCTTCTGTCGATGAATTAGCATTCAGCTTCAAACCAAGACGAGGAATGATTTCACTATTCGTTCTCTTGAGCTGAATTTGGTTCCAGCGACAGTGACAACTGTTGGTTCATCTGTCTGTGGTTTTGTGTCATTTGTGCTTTAAATTCATGTTTTATAACGTTACTTAAATTATTAAATTATTTACAAAATAAAGCAATACAAAAATGACGATAAATGCAGTTATTCTAAATGGCATTATTATGCAGGCCATTCTGAACGTCATTTTGATTAGGAGAAATTGAGAGATGTGGGAAAGAAGGGAGAAAGCTGGGAAAGAGAGGCCACGACAAGCAAGCGCGAGCTTGAATTAAAGGACCACACTGGAGATTTTGCATGTTTGAGCCCAATATAACCTGCATACACATTATGTTACTGATAACCAATTCCCAAAACAGCAAACACCATGTTTGCTGTGGTTCACAAACAAAACTGCCGGTGTGGTCCTTTAAAACCCTCTGAGTGCATGGTATGTGATTTAGTCTGTTAAACCACTTAATGCCCATGGAAACATTAATCCACTACATTCTCCAATGTCTAGATGAAGAAATGAGGAAAAAAAAAAAAAAACGTTGCTTTTGTAACTTTTGTTATTGGTCCAGTGACAGTAACAGTGCTTGACAGGATCACTTTGGAATGACGAGATGTTTTTGGCTTTCAGTAACATTTGTCTACGGCTGATTTCAAGTCTTAGTGATTTTGAAGTCAAGCTCCATTTCTTTATAGTACATAAGCATTTTGCAATGACGTGCGACCATGTCACTAAAAGAAAAATTTAGAACTGGTATCAAAAACTGCTTGTTACCCATAGGAATAAAAAACAGTGTAAAGGATTCTCTATAAAAAATATTTTCAAACTATAAAACGTTGCACGCTTAATGCCGGCAGTGTTCAGTGGTTGTGTTGGGAAGGGGATAAGTGAAGAGAGAAAAGTCTAGAATGTACTTGGGCAGGAGTTCCTTCAGCAGCTTCTGCGGTAAGCTGCACACATAGTAGTGCAATGTCTCTGTGGTGACCGGCTTGTACCACGTTTGCCTCTCTGGGAAGTGGATATCAGGAGGCGCCCCAATGTGCTGCAGCACAAAGTCTGCGTCTCTTTCGAGGTTCTCGTAAGAGCCGATGAAGTCGTAGGTTATGGCGCACGGCTGGCATAAGTTGTACATGGGCATCCAGTGTTCGTTCATACGCTCCACATCCTCATCTAGCAAGTAACGAACAAACTCCGGAAAGGTCACATCGTCTCCGTTTACCGGTGCGTCCTTAGCGCGGCTCTTCCGGTACCGTTTCACAATCTCCACACCGTACTTTTTCTGGTAGGACTCGATCTCTCCAAACTTGTTCCTGTAAGCAGAAAGCAGGCGCTCCATGGGCTCCCGTACGAACATGAACTTGAAGTAGTGCTTGAGGCGGTAGCTGATCTCCTCGGGTTTCAGTGATGACAAAAACTGCAGGTCGCTGCGGTGGTCCATCTTGATTTTGACGCCGATGTTCTCCAGTGCTCCGTTCAGGACCTTGAGGACCCTCTTCCAGTTGGAGCAGGCCACTTTGGGAACGTAGCAGTAGAGGAAGCGGTATTCATCATTCACGAGGACGTGCTGTAGCAGTGTCTTCCTCTGCAGGGGACTCAGGGACCAAACACTGTGGGGCATATTCTTTTGACCGCAGATGGTTTTGATGGTCCGGTTCCGGATCTCCTGGAGGATCTAAGTGTGAATGCAGAGTAATGACACTGGATGTTTGATATGGAATGCCAAATGCGCCAAAATTAAATCAATAAAACAACATTATGAAATAAATAACTATGCAAAAATCATTTTTATCATGAAATTTTATTTCATAACACTTTTATTTCATAATGCCCCATTTTTAAGTCTCTTTGTTATTTCACAACACCATTTTTATTTCATAATGACAGTTTTCTTTCATAATGCCCCGTTTTTCGAAAGTCTCTTATTTCACAGCACCGTTTTTCAGAATGGCACATTTCATTACGAGATTTCATCACGAGATTTGAGGGCCAGTGGGCGTGGCCTTACGCTGATCATTTGTTCCTGGTTCCAGACAAGGCAGACAAATTCAAGTCAAAACTTTCGACTACAACTATTAAACTATCACCAAATTAAGTTTTGAGTTTTTTCATGCGAGAAAGTAGTTACTTAGTATTAGAATATATGGTTGGTTAATTAAAATAATGCTGGATTAAAAATTGTTTGACCCCTCTCTCTCTCTAATACACAAATCAGGTGTTAAATTCTAATGTTCTTTCATTTATTTGAAACCACAGAAACTATCTATCTAAAGTTAAATTATTATTTTGCCTGGTTAGTGTGTAGTGTTAATTACAGTTAACTGTTATCACCGNCTAAAGTTAAATTATTATTTTGCCTGGTTAGTGTGTAGTGTTAATTACAGTTAACTGTTATCACCGGGGGTAACGGGGATGACCGGTCAGCGGAGAAGCTGCTCTCTGCTGCTGCTGGGAACCTCGAGCGGAGTTCCCGTCTCTGAAAATGTTGAAACCAAATTTTAATTTAGCATTATTTTAATCAGTCGACCATATATTCAAATTCTAAGCAGCTACTATCTCGCATAAAAAAAACAACTCAAAACTTAATTTGGCGACAGTTTAATAGTTGTAGTCGAAAGTTTTGACTTCAATTTGACTTCCTTATCTGGAACCAGGAACAAATGATCAGTGTAAGGCCACGCCCACTGGCCCTCAAATCTCGTGATGAAATCTCGAAATGAAATGTGCCATTATGAAAAACGGTGCTGTGAAATAAAAGAGGCTTTTGAAAAATGGGTCATTATGCAATAAAAGTGTTATTATGAAATAAGATTTCATGATAAAAATGATTTTTGCATAGAGTTAATTATTTAATAATGTCATTTTTTTTATTGAAGTTTGGTGCATTTGGTGTTCCATAGTTTGAGGGGGAAAAGCAGGATTTAAAAATAAACCGTACTTGGGTAAAAGCAGAAATAAGTAATTTAAAAAATTACTTTGTTGCAAGTAAATGTGTCCATTAGAAAAATAATTAACATACAACAAACCCACACGCAAAAATTAAGACCTGCTTCAGTTCAGTGATAAATTTCAGCAATATGAAATCTGGGCGACATTTAAAACTTCCCCCCACCCNACCCCCACCCCCAGCGCTATTGCACTATGGAGGTTACAATACACTTTAAACGGTTATTTTAGTGTGCCAGTCTTTTAAAAGGAGTATCTATAAAGCAGAATGTATGTATCCTTTGCCAATTTGTGGATTTAAAACCAGATAAATCAGGATAAATGTTGGCTGATAAATATGCAGCAGCTCATTAACATACTGATCTTCATTGGCTTTTACCTGTCACACCTCACAGAAACGCTACCTTCATGTGACAAAGGTGCACTGGTTATCATAAGAGAAGTTTTATGAATGACNTTTTTTTTTTTTTTTTTTTTTAATTAATCTGGGCCATTGAGTGTATTCACTTAGGAAGAAAAAAAACAAAACAAAACAAAACACCAATAAAACCCCTCATGGTTCCTACTGTACCTGGGAATCCACGTCCGCAGTAGCCGGGCTGTGTTTCACTGCCTGGCGCATATAGTTGGACCTTTTGCCGATTCCCCGAGGTGATGGCGTCTCCATACTGTTCAGCATTCCTTTCTCTATCATAAGCAACAGGCCTCCTGACGCTACGATCACCAGGAACGTCAGAACCGAAGGCAGCACGGCGGAGCTGCGGCGCCCAGAGCTCACCATTGTCCTAAAGTTCATAACGGCCCGTTTTACGCCGTAGTCTTGCTGCTTGCGGGGAAACATTCTCTCTGTCTATCCAGAAGTTGTTGGGCTATTTTAAAACGTTTACAGCCGCTGTACAAAAACCGTTTACCTACCACGTACCCATAGTTAAACTTCAAAACTGTGAGGCTTGCAAGATTTAAATGGAGCATTTCCTGTATGGATTTCAAAATAAAGCTGTATTGATTGACTTTTTCCAACGTATCTGTCTGAAGCAAATGACAAAGATGAAAATGAATACGACATTCAAGAAAGAAAATGAAAATAATATCGTTCCTCTTTAAAATTTCCTCTCAGTGTTTTCTATAAACCGAAAACATTAGCGTCAAGTAAATACGATTTTAAAAAAGGACGTCCGGTCAACGTTTTCAATATAAAATCCTCTCTGACACCTCTGTATATTAAGGTTGAGAAACAAAAACCGAATTTAAAAAGCGGTAGTAAGTAGTTTAAAAACAACCTTTTGCTATAGTATTTTAATAAACATATATTCACAGCCCAAAGGATTTATGTGAGGATTTTTGAAGATGGCATGCATCCAAATTCATCCATCCATTTTCTTATTGCCTATGTGGATGAGTGCAGACATTCTTGCCTCCAGCAATTTCACCTTTGATTTTATCTTCTTAGTCTTATGGAAATTGCTTGTGGTCAAAAATTTGACATTTGTTTCGTGTGTTGTTTTATGAGCTTTCATTTTATAGCACTGCTCTTCTTTACACACTGAAAGGCTAACGTAGTCTAAAAGATGAGAGATATTTTCAACTTAGCGATCAGACACAGACACGTCTTTAAACAGCAGCAATGGAACAAGTTTCCCAATTCTTGATTTATAATAGTCCAGTTGATTCGCTTTGCATGAGTCACAAAGCTCCTTGTTTTAGCATCGGATGCTTCCCGCTTCTGCTGCATTCATGTCAGAAGAACTGGAGGAAATGAATTTTGTTGCCTCTCTATGCAAGTCCTTAACATGTATAAGCTACTAGATCCAAATTTGTACTCAAAGTCGAAAGAACTGAAATGTATATCGATCTAGACGAGGCGTACTGCACTACAGATGTTACTGTGTTGAAAACAAAATATGTTTCAATCACTTTTGAGTTCAAATGAAATTGCTTTGGCCACAGAATGTGTATTGGAAATAACATTTCTTTTTCAATATGGTTGCGTCACATTATCTGCTTCCCTCTCTAGGGTATAAATGAATCTTATCTTTGTCATTATTGAGCATTAATGATGAGCTCACAGCACTGTCTTTATTATAATAGCCTGATTTAGCACTTGCATTAGTGCAACCACTCATCTGACCAACAATTAAGCCTACGTTTTTACTTTTATTACATAAATATAAATAGATATTTACTTAGTTCATTGCTTGAAGGTGACAACATACCAGAACATTTCTATTTGTTTCTGTTTGGAACAGTTGCTGACTGCTCAGCCTTAGCGAAGCAGCCCTGCAGGATCTTCACCACAACCATATCATACTGATCTGATAAGACCAAAATGTTGACATCATCAGTATAAAAGCAGATATACCATCCTAATATTATATACTTCAGGCCCTGGCTGCAAATGTCCTGTCCTGTCCATGAAACGAGCAGGATGTTGGTCAGTTTCTTCTCAAAAGTTAATGTAGTGTTTTGACATCCTCTTTTAAAAATGTTTAATGTACATTTTTAATAATGCAATCTGAAAGATCAGCCTCTCAGTGAGATGATTGATGCACTTTTATTGGTAGGCAGATATCACGTGTTCTATCTGATTTATAAATCTAGATTGTGGATTGGAAGATGGTAAAGCTGGTAAATCGCCTATTAATATTTTAAGCAATTCTTGCAACTGATGCTTTATTAATTTAATTAATTTATATCTAAAGTTGACGATCTGTCATTAAAAAGTCTAAATTTCGTCAGTCTTCTTATGTTTTAATGCTAACACCGAAAAATGTTCATATTGTGTAATACAGATCTAAAGTGTCACAAAAGTTAAATTCCCGCTTTGAGACTGGAATGCTAAAACAAGCTTACATTGGGGATTATAGTTTATATGTGCACTTTAACAGCAAAAAGGTTAAACTTTGGACCTAAAAGTGGCCATGAGGATTATAATTCCTTAGTGCCAGGGATAATAGCTGTTTAAGTTTTGGGAAGCATTTTATTGGAGGATCGAGAACTGAAATGGCAAGTTTTATCTTTTTTATAGGCCCATAAGGCATGAAATTAAACCTTTTCAAACCTGAATAAACAAGCAGCAATATGAAACAAATTGTAGGCGAATGACATGCCATCATGATTAGATGACTGTCAACGTCTATTTTCCACAGAGGCACTAAATCTCGGTGGGAATATTGCACGGTGATTTGTCATTAGGGAGGATCAGCTGCTCGTGTCTTTAAGGACTTCCCCAAAAACACGGTCTTACGTCCCACTAACGTGCACGCATCGTGACCGGGGCGCATATGTTTGCTGTGCCGTGTGTGTCCGCTTGGCTTTCCGTTGCAGCCACACCCTCCGTATCCATCTCTCACGCGTGCAGCTGTGCGGGAGTCTGTCGGTGCGCTGAACTGTGCGTGCGTCTCCCCGTCGGGCACCCGCAGCATCAGCAACACAAAAGGGTCGGAGGCGCCGTGAGCTGCTTCCACGCTGATCGGCAGGAGGAATCGCGCTAAAATAAAAAAGGAGGTGTGATTTTTTTTTTTTATTGTTTCTTCCATTGATGCTGCTTGTGGTGATTAGTGTTTTCCGTGACCTTGTCACAGTATCCCCTCATTTTTCATCGACCTGCACGGATCTATCTAACGCTCCATCCTTCGCAGATGTGTGTGCTGGAAATGGGACTGGGACTTAGAATTTGATCTGGCTGTAAAAAAAAAAAAAAAAAAAAAAAAAAATGCGCAAACGACGATGTCAACAGGCCAAAAGCGTAATAATGAATCGTTATTTATTTATTTATTTATTTTTGATCAAAATATAACCACGAGCCCATTTAACGCCATCTGCGATTTTCATTCGCAATCTGTGACAATATGTGAGAAATCCAAAGGCCAGATTCTTTGTTCTGTGTGTGCGCCTTTTAGGCTGCAATTATTAGAGTGTAATCCATGTGCAGCACCGATCCGTTCATCCGCCACCCACGGTTACTCATTGATCTGTGTGTCTGGGTTACAGTTGTAGTTTTTCACCCCAGCACTCAGTCTCTTCCTCAAAATTATTGACAATACAGCCTTTCAAACATGAAGGTGTTTTTTGAGTCAGACGGGATATCACGTACAGGCCGTACGGCGTGGGCCTGCACGAGCGACAAAATGAAATTATGGTTTTATGTTTTCACGCGTCATTGAATTGAACTGTAAGAGGGTTTAAATCAATGCTGCATTACTGTCATCGTCAATGGAGTTTGGTGCTGAGACACAGGAGCAGGGAGGGAGGGGAGAAAAAAATGGCATTTAGCCAGAAGAGAATTGGCACGGAAGGAATCCTGCTGGTGTTGGATTTATGGTGCTGGGTGAGAAAACTGGTGGATTTTCTGGTTGGCTTCATGCACCTAAAGGGAAATATAGATTGTTGTTATCACCGACAGGCTGGCCACATGCACTCTGATGCTTGAATGATGAGAAATTGTTTTGCCTTATGCCATTTGCAGTAGATCTGTGGCTCCTGAATGATTCAGTATCCTTTATAAAATATCACAATGGTCAATTCTAGTGATGAGAAGGTTTGGATTCTATTAAGTTACTATGTTATCATCACCACCCAAATGGTGACTAATGAACATGTGTGGAGCACCTCCACAAAGTCTGTAGGGATAAACATCCATTTAATGTGAATCATGCACCAATATACCTTCAGAAAAACTGCAACTATGGATTTGAATTTAATCACAGTGACAAAAGACAGTCTGGCTCATTGTTTTTGTGTATAGATTGATTTGGAGATAGATGAAAAAGCTAGACATGCATCCTAGATTTGGCTCCTTAAAAAAAGCACTGTAAAGAAAGAAAGTGTTAAATAAAATTCCTTGCAATTATGTTAGTGAGCAGTATATGAAAAGTGAAAATATTCTATCTGAGATATTTGCCCCTTCAGGATGCTAAATCATTGATGGTGTAACCTGTAGGTGTAGGTGATCTAATGGCCGGAAATACGTTTGATTAGTTTCTATTAGTGTATTTTTTTAGGATCTTATTGTATATTTTTTGCATGTAAAACACCAGCCAGTAATTAGGAGTCAGATAATGGATTTAAAGTGTCTCAGAAATTCAAAGTAGCACCATACATGTTGATATTGGCTATTTGTTCATGCTGTGCTGTGTGACACAGTATTTTAATGCTAATAATAGTATACATAATAATATCCAGACATTAATATTTGTATCAGTGTTGCCTTAATCTAAAATATAAAATGTAATTACACTTTACCACTTTCAAAGTCTGCCCTCATTTATTCATTCCTCTGCTGTGTAAGCTGCATCTTTTCAGAAATATAGTCCAAGATAACGTAATACATATGTATGTAATACATCAACACTCCTAATAATATTTATATTCTATACATTCTTTATGAAAAGATTTTTAAAAATATTACCTTGTTGAGGAATATAGGTGAATTCAGCTGTTTCAGTATGGAATAACGACAAAATGCAGCAATTTGATCTAATATTTCATCTCACTGCAGCATGGAAAGCATTAGCCTGTTACCCACACTGAAATTAGCATCAGTCCCCCCATCTTGTTCTTATTGTAGCTGTTGTATCATCAATAGATGTATTAACATATTATCATATGTACATATTAGGGATTTAATAGACTAGTCAACATGTCACAGTGGGCAGTCGTGGACAGTTTTTATCAGCAAATATTAATGTCTGTGTACATATATCATTATTCTATAGCAATGTTGTAGTGTAGTATTCCTACAGCAAATACATATTTCATATTGCAAAAATGACACTTAAGCAGTGGCATTCTTTTTTTAAAGGTCAGCGATGATTACTGTGGTGTTTTACATGCAAAAAAAAAAAAAAAAAAAAAAAAAANTAAAAAAAAAAAAAAAAATCTCTATTGGTGAATTTCTTTACTATATACAACCATGATCTGTAAATATATTTCAAATCAATATATTTAAATCAGAATCAACTTATTTAGGCATATATAACATGTTCCTACTCCTTGAAAATTATGAATGGATGTTTTACTATACTCGTTCAGTGGCTTCAACTGTATCATTGAGAGATGCTGAGGGTGTTTGAATCTTTGCCTCAAGTAGAGTTATGAAGACTCAGTTTCCCTTCATGGTGTGTGCGTGTGTGTGTGTGTGTGTGTGTGTGTGTGTGTGTGTGTGTGTGTGTGTGTGTGTGTGTGCATGTTTGTACTAGTGAACTGGGAGATTCTATTTATGTACAGAGTCAGTCAGAGAGCAGTCTGTCTTTGAAGTGCTGTGCTGCTGTAATGTAGACAGCATCCAGGTTGGTAAAGCCCCGTCATTACCATTTCCCTGTGAGGCTGCAGTGTGATCTTGCCAAAACTGGAATGTGGGGGGTGGGGGATGCGGGGGAAGCAGTAACACTGTGCTGGTATTCATCCATTACAGCCAGATGAGACAGTCTAGCTATGACATGAGGATGAAACTTAGTCATTAGGATCAAACTTAGTCACTGATTTTCCGATTAATTGCGATTCAAATTTAAAAAATTCCAATATGGATTCATAAAATTAAAAAAAAAGATCCTTTAAATAGTCTGATTTTTAATTGAGTTTTAGTTGTGTAAGTAACGCTACTAGCATAAGTAACGCTAGTAGCATAAGTAAAGCTACTAGCATAATTAACTAGCGCAACTTGTCAGTAACATGAGTTCTGTGTGACGTAGCGGAAAGTGCAGAAGATCAGGCTTGTATTAAAAACAACATGGCAAATGTTTAGAGCAGATGATGTTTGGACTCATTTTGGTTTTCAAAAGTAAAAGGACAAAAATGAGCCTGACAAAAGTAAGGCCATTTGCAAAATATGTAACTCGGAAGTAAAATTTTGTGGCTACACAATGAACTTGTGGAACCTCTTGATGAGGCGTCACATCACTGCCACAAAGTGTGAATGAATGAACAAAGACAGATGATGGTAGAAAACGCATCAACCAGCAAGCTGCCATCTGCCTCATATCCAGCTAAAAAAATAATCGAGTCCGTTGCTATTTGTATATGCAAGGATACGCAGCCTTACAGCGTCATGGACAAAGAGAAATTTAGGAACATCCTTAAAATGCTGCTGTGCCCACACAACAACACATTAGTGAGGCGGCTACACAGAGCTTTAGGTGGATGTCAAAGAGAGCATCAGAGCCTCTCAGTCGACCAAAAGGTCAAAGGTTAACCTGAACCTGTTTCCTTTAATACATTCATTAAGTTCTCAACATATATTTTGAAAAAATGTTCTTTTTATACAGTAATGTAATTTAGAAGATATAACCCTAACAGAATTTTCCAGAATTTAACCAAATCAAATCAAATCGAAATGAATCGGGGCTTTGAAAATTTAATTGAATCGGGAGATCAGAATTGATATCCAGCCTTACATTTGGTCTGGGGCTACCAGATAAACTAAGCTGTTTCTCTTGTAACAAGAAATATTAATGACGTTTGCCCGTATATAACACCAGTCCATCGGCATATATTGTACAGACGTCGGCTCTGAAGGCCAAGAGCTCCAAAGGACAGACTGATAGACGTTTGTGACCATAACATTATTAAGCATTTGTGGCTTACTACATTACGAACCATTCTCATTGCACATGTGCACCCACATTTGCTGTTAAGTCACAAAGAAAGCCTTTGTGCGCATCAGCCAGTTGAAATGCTGAATGCCGCTCTGTTCTCCTGCACTGGTTATCTGGCCAAGAAACAAAGTGTCACTTTGTGCCTCCTCAACACAGCAGCAGCAACAGACACAGTAGAACGCGCCCATCTCTCTTCGCTCGGTGCTCACACTACCCTGATCACTACCGACGCACACCTTCTCCCCTCAGGCTGTCCGACTGTACATGTGCTCATTCCAACACATATCAGCAGTCGTGAACCCATGGGTTCACGTCTGCTCATGACCATGAGACATGCGTTTTCATTCCTGAGTGTGGCACCACCACGCAGGGCAATCAAATTTTCAATGATGCAAAAATAGCAAAGGATGTTACCCTCTTATGTGCTTACACACTCACACACACTCACACACACAAAACTAGCCCTCACTGCATGTGACACCTGACTCCAGGTAATGCCCTAGTTCCACAGTGACAGCAGGCAGGTGGAACGGCCACACACTCATAGATACCCTCGCACACAGAGCCCTTTGCACGAAGGTAAGAAGGCATTCTGATGCAGTAACATATGAACAGTCATCTTTTAGATTAGCATGGAATGCTTGTGTTCATTCTCATTGTTGTCAGTTGCCTGTTTCAAGTTTGCATGTATGTTTTCGGCGTGTCGACTGGCTCTCTGTGGCATGATGAAGCCATTATGAGCAGCAGTGCAGTGAAGTGTATCAATATTACTGCACCACTTTACACATTTTTTGGTGAAAAATTTGTATTATATGCTAACTATGAATGTCAGACATTGTCATGGTTGTGTATGATGCTGTCAGTCAGCAGACTAAGGCCTCTGTTGTTGTTTGTTGCCATTAAGTTACACACTTGAACGTTATTTGTTAACTCTTGGCTCGTGTGGAAACTATAACCCTGGTCATGTGATAGATGTTCCATGTAACTCGTGCACACGCACACACCCTTCAGATGCAGATGGAGTAGATGACATAAGAACACCTTACAACAGAATGCAATCCAATACAACATTTCACACTCCCTCAAATATTATCATCGATTTAAATCTGCATTGATCTGGCTCAACATAATTGAACATCGAGGAGTCTTGATTTTCCTGTTATTTTGTCCAGTAAGTCATGTGCTGATGTTTTTATGATCGTTATGACTCAACTCTTGCCTTGATTAGATTTCATTGATGATATATGTAGGGTTGAGTCTGACAGACTAAACAGGCCTTGTTCAACACATGGCTCTGACTTTCATTAGTCAGTTTATTTGTGTGCTCTGGGCAACACATATGGCACTAAGGTGAGAGGAGAAGGGATCTGCATGTAAATGAGGCAGCAAAAGGTGAGATATTTTAGTGAAAATTTCACGTTCGAAATTGTACTGAGACTAGATGTCTGAGGATCGGCTCTGTTTTCGCTTCATTCGCTTGATAATTTTGCATGCGCAAACCAAATGCTTGACAGAAACATGCAAAAATTATATAATCATGCTGATTAATAAATGAATTCTTTCATTAGGCACTCTGCAACCAGCAGACACATTTATATCAAACTCAAAACTACAAATTATACACAATTGTAGGCAGAATGCAGGTAAAGTAGTCTATTCTAGGATAAACATTAGTCCAAGATTGTTTCCATAACTGCTTCTAGACTGTATGAAAGCTTTGCCTTCAGTAGATAAAATTCCTACAGCCACTTGAAGGTAGCACGGCTGATACATGTGTGTCTTTGAAAAGGTCCATGTCAAAACACAAAAATTTTACGCATAATGTGTAACAACACCAAACTGCTGCAAAATAACCACACAAAAACTTAATTTACACACAGATTAGATTTTAGTCAGATTAGTTTTTAATTATCCAGTATTTATCCAGCTTATGTAGTTGGAACTGTCAGGTCCAGGGGATGCACGCAGGTTACATAGTAAATAAATAATAAAGTCAGTTAAAAGTTCATCCTCCTCTCCATCACTCAACATCCTCAGGACCGGCCAGTTTCTACCAATCCTCTCTGTATCCTCATTCTGAAATACCAGGTTACCAGGGGCAACAGCTGCATGTGTCATGCTGCTTGATCCTGCAAAGGATCAAGCAGCCTAGAGTTGGATTTTTAATCTTTAAAGCACATTTTCAGTTTCAACATACAGTATAATAATAGCTGCAAATAACTGGTTAAATTTGGTGAGCCAAGAAAGTAGTTATGTTACTAAAAATATACACAAATGTGTTTATTATTATTATTATTATTATTATTATTATTATTATTATTTTCATTATTATGTGTTATTGTTTCTTATAAACATACAACAGTAGCATTTTCTTTTAGCTTTTTTATGCGTTGCTTTCTTTATTCTACATAATCCGTTACTACACAGAGAGGTTATTGGGTGATCACAAGCATCATAAGCAAATGTAAAATCAGCTTAAAAAGCTGCATCAGTTGCCTTTGGCATTGTGTATGTTGTGATATAGATTCAAGTCGCATGACTTAGATTTGACTTGAACTCAAGTAAGAACCTTGCTGACTTTGATATAGCAAAAAAAGACTGGCCGCTCGACTTGGACTTTGACAATAATGCCTTGAACCTGATGACAGACTTGATATCAAAACCTAAAAGTTTTACAATTAAAAGGTGTGCAGCAAAGAAAGGTTTTTTACAAGTTTTTTCTTAATTTTGAACAAAATCTTAAGGCAAAGGATTATGTGAAAACAGCCTAAATATACCGTTTCATGACATTGCTCTGCAATACAACGTGTTTATGGTGTTTCATCTAAATATGAGGTTTATCTGCCAAGAAATAAATACAGATTTAAAAAAAAAAATCCATGATTTGTGCAAACTGACTATATCAGTTCTTAGTCTGGCAATGAATTTGGTATAGAGTGCATTACTGCTTCTTTAGAACCCAAACTCAAAGTTTAGGACCTTTGGCTTGACTTGGACCTGTCAGCCTTTACTCGTGACTTGAATTGTGACTTCCATGTTTTGACTTTCGACATGAGCGCCAATTCTCACCTGGCCACAGTGGACATTCTGTTTCCCTACATGGAGAAGTTGGTGGGTGCTCTGCTGTCTTTTTTATTTTTGTTTTATTTTATTTTTTTTATGATCCATTATCGTTGTGCTCCAACGTGAATGGCACAGCTATTTAAAAGCAATTTAGTGAGAAGTAATATGTCTTGCTGAGAGGATAATAATCAACCACACCCCTCTTATTTAAACCCCACTTCAGCCAAATCATATGAAATAACAGATGGTTACGCCCTCATTGTCCTTGCTTGCACACATAATCTGCTGTTATGAGCCCAAAATGAACCACAAGAGCAGCGATTGCCTATATGCAAGTGTCTGCACAACTGTGTTTATAGTGATAAGGGATAAGCCTAGTGTGAGTTGATTTTCTACATTTTTTTCCCTCCATCACTGGCACAAGCATGTCGCCATGGAAACCAGAAGATGCTAAAACTTCCGAGAAAGGCAAAGAATGAGACTGGGACAAAGAGTTGGCGCTGATGAGTCATTAGCCCTTTTGGGCGGCTTGCTGCAATATAGATCAATAGTTTTTAATTCATTCATAGATCCTGATAGATCTGTTTTGCTGTTTAGAAATGCTTCCTCATCCACCCTCTCCACCTGCCCCCCTCCATGCCACTCTCATTTTCCTCCATCATGTTCCTCCTGATGCTGCATAACAAACCTAACAAAACCCAATCCTGCTGTTTTTGTCTCTGTTCTGTATTTATTTCATCGTTTTTTGTNCCCCCCCCCCCCCCTCCAAAGCCACAGCGGAAGCGGCAGCGACGTTCGTCTGGGTAAAACGAGCTTTGTGCATAAGAGCAGATCGATGTTCCCTAAGGTTTTACTGCAGTGGTACGCAGCCATCTCGAGCTGTGCAGCTGAAATAGGTAAACCGTTCCACAGCCACCACGTCTGTCTGCTTTGTCAGCAAGCTCTATTTGTGCTATAAGGTTATGGCACTCGGCTGACACCACACTGCTCCAGCGCTAAGCTCTGCCATTGGACTTTGGTAGTTGTCTCGGCCACTTTGGTGCAGAGCCACGTTGCCATCAAATGACGCTGAGCTGCTAGGTTGTTTGACAGCGCTGCGACGCAGCATCGTGTTATGCATCCGTCATACTCCGATGCAGCTGTATTCCTCCGCTTCTGTAGCACATGGCTGCTTGTCGTGCTTCTCTCATTCCATCTCTAGCTCTGCTCCCCAAGTCTTTCAGCAGCCATAGAGCTACACACACATCACACACACCCATCAATTATAATTTAACAGAAACAACAAGGCACTTTTTTTCCTGATTCACACATGCAGCAAGAAAAGAGAATCCACAATATCTCTCTGTAAACACACAGACAACCACATACAGTTTCTCTCCTGTGTCTCACACACACATACACTGTTAGTATTCACACACTCATACATGCTTGTTTGCTCCTTGTTCTGCATTGGCTGGAGCCAGACAGGACAAAGAGCCTTTTTTGGGTGAGACATTTCTGAGAGGGTCTGTCCAGCTCTGTCACCCTCAGGAAGGAAGCCCACGGCATGCTGATCCCACAGGAGACAGCGAGCTTCTCTCCGTCTCTCTCAGTACTGTCTCGCTGTCTGGTCGTACATTGAGCGCTTGTAGTTTCCGCCATACATCTGAAAACCTCTGGCTCGGCCATACTGGAGGCAGGTGTTGAGTGTTGTGTAGAGACTGTGGGCCTCGGTGTGAAGGAGCTGCCAGGGTTTGCTGGTTAATGTCAATTTATGGTAGCACATGATAGTAAAAGGTTGCTGATGTGGTTTCACAAAGAGGATGTGATGTTGTTGATAATGCTCATGGAGGATATCAAATCAAACGCACTGAACGTGTTACACGCATCTGTTATAAATGGTTGGGATGAGACAAATTAAATGTCTTTCTCTTTCAACCTGGGTTCTAAACAATAATTTATGTTGCTTGTTTTATTTGTAGATACAGTTAGGTGTGCACTATCATTGAAGAAGTATATTTTGACTTTTTAAGATCACCATTTCTGCACCAACAAGCCAGAAAAGTGTATGCTTTTCTCAAAACAGCAAAGGCTTTAACAATCAGATCACTGAGAACTTGGACAGAAAAGTTTGGAGGCAGTGAGAGAAAAATTAAAAAAAAACACACATGTGGCAGTCAGACAGCAGTTCTTGCTTCACCCTGATACCGATCTCTCGTGTTTCTCTTCTCTCTCTTCCCTCTGTTAAAGCCTCTTACTTGCTCTCTTACTCTTGCAGTAAAGCAGATAACAACATTGCCATGTTGGCTTCCTTCTTTTCTCACCACAGCCAAGGTGTGCAGTAACCATGGCAACCAACGCCAAGGAAACTATACGTGACATGCATTTAGAGGTAACCAAATCCAAAGGCCCAGGTAAATAGGAAAAAAAAAAGTGTGCTTTTAGTTACATCTTAAAGAGACAGTGCTTAAAATGCAAGATAACACCATGGAGATGAAATGATCCCTGTTTATCTGAATGTGCTGATGCTGTCTCTTTAAGAACTGCATGGTGTGGTGATGGTTTGACATGATAGAAGAGATTTAGATCTTTAGATGTGTTGTGTGCTGTGTTCAAGTTTCTAACTTGTGACATCTTTCTCTAGTTATTATTTGGTCGTGAGGATGCAGTAGAGATTAATAATATGTTAATAATTAGAAGGACGCTCGATCATACCTCCGCCAAGGCTGAACAAGCCTAGACAAAATTAATCTTGGTCTGTTTTTTTAAATACTGTAAATCCTTCAACACTTCTGTGGTGAAATTCTTCCTCAGCATTTGATCCATTTTAAATCATAGGATGGGGAGACAATGGAAACTACAGAAAGGACCAGGGCCGGCATGAGGGTTCAAACCCATAATCTTTTTACTTCTTGCCCATAACTTTCTTGGAGGCAACAGTGCTAACCACTGTGCCACTATATGAAGGAGAAGGTGAGAAGAGGAGACTATAATAGTAATAATGTAATTTAATTTAACTGTATTTGTCATTTGTCAAACAGCCTTAAAAATGGATCCAGATCAAGTACAAATTGCACTATTGATAGACTATCAATACACCTTTTTTTCATTGAGACTGGTGTACTTCTTTTGAGGAAAATAGAAAACAATATTTCTAAAAAAAAATACTCAAAAAAAAAAAAAAAAAAAAAAAAAAAAGTCCTGGATCCGGACCTGCACCAAAATCTAATGTTTCTCCCACCCTTACACCAAGTTGTGTCAAAATCGGTTCAAAACTTTTAAAATACTGCTACTCACAAACAAACAAGCAAACCAGCAGATGAACACAGGCAAAAACATAACGTCCTTGGTGGAGGTAATAAAACAATAATAAGTTAAAGTGGTGTGCAAGACTTGTCTACGTAAAAACTTAAATTTCACTTTAGTGATCTATATCTGCCTTAAGAACTGGAGCTTTCTTTTACTCTACAGCCAATATCCTGAATAATATTACACACACATCACACCACAATATCACTCCCTGTACTGAGAGAGAGTGAGAGTGGGTCTGACAGAGTCCGGAGCATCGATTTGATCAGCATGCTAAACAAGTTATCTCCTGTGTTTGTTGTACTGATATTGACAGATGAGAAGCAAAGCCTCTGATGAAGCCTTAGGAAAATCTCAAACATGCACAGATTCCTGGAAATCTAAGTTTGTGGAGATGATGTGTATGAAAACATGATAAATAGGGTTAAGACTGATAACTCTAGTCTGAGCAGATTCAATTGATTTCTGCTGTTTGTCAGATGAGATTGATGTGGTTATGAGTCATGTTTGACACACCAAATAATAAACCTTTACTCCCTTTTACTTTAACTACAGCATGATGCCCCAATTTACACAAACCAGTACTAAGTTTGTACTCAATCAATGAAAGAAAATAATATGACAAACACTTTCCCACACTGTATATTTATGGTCAGTGTTGTTAGTTGCACATGGTAAAAACAAACACTACTTGAACTCATCTTTAGTCTCCCACACTAAAATAAATATACTTTAGAGTTCAGGATCTAAGTGGGGAAATGAGTTTACTGTATATTTCCCATAATGCTCCTGGTTTGCAGCATAACTGAAATCCCACACCAGTTGCTACTTTTAGCTCTGAAAGGGATACCCACAGAGTCCCGAGGAAGCTTCTCTGCACAACGGTGTAGAGTAGCTTTGTAATCTCACCCACTTAGTTCATCCAGCGGACCTCCACAAGTACACAGACAAAAACAAAACACACAGCCCTGACATACATGGGCAGAGAAAAGTGGCATGAAAGATACACAACGTGCATTCTTCCCCTTACAAACCCCCACATATTTTACTACTAAATTCAGTCTCCTTTAATCTGTTCTCATAGCTCAAATGTCAAATTATAAGTAAGTAAGATGATTACATAAATGTCAACAAATCTTGTTTTTTGGGCTCTGGAGAAAACAGTGGGACAGGGTTTATAACCTTTTGGCTTGAATGATGATGAAGTTCAGTTGTGTCAACTGTGAAAAGCATTAATGACTAGAACTAAGTTTTTCTACCACTACTTTGCTTTTTTCGTACATTTACTCTTAACACGTTTATATCTTTGGCTCCTTCTTAGTGTTTATAGTCATAATTTGGCAGTAACAGCAGAAACTGCCTGATTGACAAACAAGTCAGGGAGTATGCCAGAGTAATTAGTTGTTTTATATCAGTCATTAAGTAGCAATGAGAGTTGCGTGCTTTGGTTTTGCATCAGGGAGTATGTGTGTAATACTTTGAGAGTTATCTGTTATCTTTTGGAGCATTCAGATATTGCAGGTCAACACGCATTAGACACGCATAAGAATTGAACTATGCCATGTTGGACAGGATATTGGGTGTGGGTTTGCACAAGTTCTTGCTTTATCTTCTCTCTTCAGTGAGGATGACATTGCCAGCCTCGTCCTGTTTTCAGGCAGTAATTTAAAGATTTGTTCAGTTTTACCATATTTCAAAAAGTGCTGTGAATGCGAGCGCTCCTTTTAATATTCAGTGTTTGTTTTTTCCACTTCTATGGACAAAAGAGCCAAGGTTTTCTTTTCATTCCATCTGCTATTTTTAATTTTTCTTTTGAGTCAGCCCTTTCCATTTCATTATTTATTCCAACACACCAACATGCACACCCACCCATAAGCACAGTCCTGCTATTTATCGAGGAAGAGAGGAAGAGATATAAAGATTGATGATCTGATTACGTGAGCCGTAGTTATCATCTCCCTTTTTGCCAACAGAGAGGAGGCAACAGGGCAAATTCCAGCCCTTCAGACGACTGTTTGGAAAGAAGAAGAAGAGGGAGGCTAAGGGGGGCTTTGATGGAGCAGAGCTAAAGGCTAGTTTCTCTACCGGGGAAGTGTGCAATGGAGCTGTATCTGACGATGAGGAGACCAATCAAAATCTGAGGTAACTACAAATATAGATTCACATATTTCTCTGTGTAACAGGTGATAAAGGCTGTGTCAAAAACGGTATAATATACAATCAATCAGCTACCAATAATTTAATGTAATAGAGTTTATAGAATTTCTTGGCCTTCATGTTAGATCAAGCCTTCTTCAAGACCAATGATGCCTTCATAACACTATAACGCCACTTGTGTCACATTTGATAGATGATTTTCTGAGACCTCTACATCATCAACATGATCAGTTATTAACCAAAAACGCCTATTATATCGTATCTAAAAAACAAAAAAAATGTTCCAGTTTAGATCCTGTTGAGTTACATAAATGCCTGATATGACAAATGTGATACAAAAAAACCCAACCATACATGCAAAAAACATTTCAGAATTCTTTTTTTTTTTTTTTTTTTTTTTTTTTNAAAAAAAAAAAAAAAAAAAAAAAAAAAAAAATAGAATTTTCTGATGATTATTTTATGGGTCAGGCTTTACAGTCGGATTTTATGCAAATCACAACTTGGGTTCCCAGTTATGACTTTGGCTGTTGATTCATCCATGGCAGTGTAATAGATAGTCTTCATTGAGCACAAAGTGTTACGATGGACTCTCATAAATGCTGCAAGTTGAGGTTACACAATCTAGTGAGGGAAGGGGTGCAGCTCTGCTCGTATACAGTTATAAAAGGCCTAACAGGATTTGAGCCATTAATTGGTGTGTAGAGATGTCATTCATTTCTTTGTGTACATGGATTTACTCAGTGATGCTACACCCGGCTCATGATAAATGAATGAATGAATGACAGTAATGACATGCTGCAACACTCTTATGCAGGGAGTTGAATCCCATCGGATCTCGAGCTCTCTCACACGACAGCATCTTTATCCCAGAGGAGCCAGTGACGGAGGCCAGTCGAGATCACACCATGTCCCAGGAAAACATTTCCGATAAAGTTAGGAACCTGCAGGTGAGCCATGCAGCACCAGTGCTCAATTGAGGATCCTTGCTCTTTTGTCTAAAAATAAATCTCTTTTGGTTGATAAAACAGAGGCAGATAGCACAAAGTATAAAGTTTGGCCAGAAGCCTCCGTCTCTGAGGAAGAGTGAAGGAGATGACGTCAGTTCAGATGAGGAAGAGGTTCTCCGTAGCCCTATGAAGGTGATGGCTCAGGTAGAAGCTGAACCAGCAAAAACAGAGCCAAAGGTAATGACTTACTGATCTCTTCTGATGATAATATTTCTTTGGGTCCATGCTGTATATTTATGATTAAGCAACAATATCAAAATCAGATGTGCATCAGATTAAGTGGTTCTCTTAATGTGACAAAAACAGGTCCAAGGGGCCCAACAGGCCGGAACACACAGCACTCCGGTGAAGTCCCCGAGGTCCAAACGAGTTCTTCCACCCACTGGTACTATTGAGTCCATCAACCTGGATGCTGTTCCACAGTCTGCTCCCCGCTTAGACAACACTGCTGCCAAGCATAAACTGTCAGTCAAACCCAAGAATCAGAGGATTTCCCGCAAGCACCGGCGGTTTACACAGGTAAGCGAGCTCAAAGCTGAAGATGAGGGTCTTTTTGTAAAACAGACAAAAAAAAAAAAAAAAANAAAAAAAATAATAATCATATTGCTCAATTTCCAGGACCTCCAAGAGGTGTCTATTCCTGGTGTGCTGCAAGAGGACCAAGAGGTAGCTGGTGTCTCCACAGATGGACAATGCAGGACAGCTGCTAAAGAGTCTCACTATGACCCACTAGAAAGCTTGAAGAAACAGAGACAGCATGAGGAAGAAAGACAGGAGACCAGGAGGAAGCGAGAGCTTGAAGAGCAGAGGCTGAGACAGGAGGAAGAGGAGAACAAGAGACGGGCAGAGGAGTTGAGGCTACGCGAACTAGAAGAGGAGAGGTGTCGTAAACAAGAGGAAGAACACATACATAAAGAGGAGGAAAGAAAGCTTCGAGAGGAGGCTGAGAGAAGAAGGGAGGAAGAGGAGAGAAGGATTAGGGAAGAAGAAGAAGAAAGGAGAAGGCGAGAGGAGGAAGAGCGGGTGCGGAGGGAGGAAGAGGAGAGGAGGATGCGAGAAGAACAGGAGCGTCGACGACGGGAAGAGGAGGAGAAAAGACACTTGGAAGAGCAGAGGAGGAAAGAGGAGGAGAGGAAGAAGCGAGAGGAAGAGGAATGGGAAAAGATGCAGCAGGAGATTGAGGCAGAGCGTCTCCACGCAGAGAAGAAGCTGAGAGAGGAAGAAGAGCAAAGAAAGAGAAACGAGGAAGCAGAGAAGCAGAAGCTGCAGGAGATGGAAGAAAGGAGGAAAATGGAAGCGGAGGAAAGAAAAAGGCAAGACAAGGAGCTGCAGCGAAGGCTGTCACAAGAGGACCCTGATGGCAGCTCTGACTCACAGGAGAGGAAGAGGAGAGCTGAGGAGCTGCGATGGAGAGAGATGGAGGAGAGACAGAGGCCATTCTCTTTCAAAGTCTCCTCTGGGGAAAAACAGATTTTATTCCAGAAGGTCAATCTCACACCTGTTATGCCTGCCTCCGGCCACCAGAGCAGCACCGTAGTTGACCAAAGAGAAAGCACTAAGGCTTCCTCCTCTGATGGAGCGGATTCTCCAAACCTGCCAACATCTCCTTATGTTCCCCATACGGCCATCTTGGTGACAGGAGCCCAGCTCTGCGGGACGGCCGTCAACTTAGACCAGATCAAAGACACAGCTTGCAAGTCCCTGCTTGGTTTGGGAGAGGACAGAAAGGCCCAGGGAACACCACCAACCAAGGGAAAGACCTCACCAGACCGCAAGTCTGGCAAAACCAAATCACTCAATGAGTCCATGCTCTCTTCAGACCAGTCCAGTGCGGCTGTCCTGGCAGAATGGGCGAGTATTAGATCCAAGATATTCAAGGGAGTAGAAGAGGGGAAGTATGATGATTACGCAGAGCCAAGCAGAAATCAGACTCAGCCCGGCGGTGAAGAACAACCTCCGTTTTCACACACTAACCTCAGAAAAACAGTGTCAGCCAGCGCCAAGTTCTCCATCACTCCTGCGAAGAAGAAATTTGGAGATTCAAATAGGAACTCTGAGGTGTTCAGTCAGGATGACAGGGAACCAGGAGAAGAAGCTAGTCCATTGGACTCATATGGCCCCACTGCAGCCTCGCCAAGTCCGACCAGTAAAGCTCAGAACAGGACAAGTAAAACTGTCCGCATTGTAGACAGAGGGTCAGAGGAGTGTATGTTTGCCAAAGACCTTCCCTCTTTCCTGGTTCCCAGCCCTGGAACCAAAAGTGATGCGGCAGAGATGAGGAGCAGGAGTCAGGGTGACTCAGAGGCATCTGAAAGCAAAGAGACAGAAGAAGACAGGAGCCTGGACAGCGAGGACAAACCCTCTCCTTTTGGCATAAAGCTGAGGAGGACCAACTATTCCCTTCGCTTCCACAGTGAACAGTCAACAGAGAAAAGGAAGAAACGCTACAGCGCTGGGGACAGCTTTGACGGGATTCCGTCCCCTCTCACGCCCATTGAACCTGATTCTGATACTTCCTCTGTCTTTTCTGATAAATCAAGTCCCACGTCGCCTCAAAAAGAGGGTGTGGCTGGCAAGTATTTACACACAGCTGCCTCCCCAGCTATCCCTCGGGCCAAATCCGGTAGGTCTGCCAGCGCAGTCACACCCAGCGAAGGTGAGAAAGTGTTTTCCAAGCCACCTCTCTACCAAAGACCCACAACGTCACCCAAACCTTCTGGAGCAGTCCCTACCCCTCCACCCTCGCCACTACCTAAAGTGGCCCGTGGTGCTCCCAGTGATGCCATAATCCAGAGAATAGGGGGTNCCCTCGCCACTACCTAAAGTGGCCCGTGGTGCTCCCAGTGATGCCATAATCCAGAGAATAGGGGGTGCAGATTCATCTAGCCAGGAGCACACACACAGGAGTGAGGAACCATCAGCAGTGGACCAGTTGCAAAGGAGCAGCCAAGGACAGATTCAAGGGGAAGAGGAGCCTAAGGAGAAGAGATCCTTCTTCCCCTCCATTAACATCCCATGGAGAGAGAAGGCAGACAGAAAGACAGAGCTCATCAGGAGAGGTAAGTGTCATTTGGAGGTGTAGAGTCAATCAGGACTTGTTCTCCAAAAAGTGACTTAGAAGGGGTTTCAATTCCAATCTCAGCTTTTTTGAAGCAAATCTTTGCATGGCTTTATGTGACTTTGAGTGTATTATTACAATATTCATGTGTTCCCCCTATAGAAAAACCATCACTACAGAGCAGGCACTCACTGGATAGCACAAGGGTCCAAGAGAAGGAGGCAGGGCCTCTGTGGATCACACTGGCGCTGCAGAAGCAGAAAGGCTTCAGGGAGCAGCAGCAGACCCGAGAGGATCGTCGTAGCCAAAGAGAGGCCAAACTGGCAGAGAAACAGGCCAGGGAGAGAGAAAGTGTATGCGCCTTTCTAAATGTTTCTGCTGATCACACACAGTTTCATACTCTTCAGGTAATCATATCAATACATCGTTTTCAGGTTACATTGGCCAGCCCCACAGATAGCAAAGGAAACGGAAGCAGCAGTCCATCTAATCCTCCAACACCAGAGGAGCCCAAAAGACCCGACAGCCTCCTGGGACGCTTTGAGCACAGAGAACAGCTGAAAAAGGCCAACACTCTTCCCAGCTCTGTCACAGGTAAGAACACGATCAATCAGGATGCCGCTAACATCTTTCCTAAAATGTCTTTACGGTGTAAAGAACAGAGTTGGAACTGATTTTTGTTCTGGGCTTCAGTTGAAATTGCAGACTTGACACCATCACCACTTGCTGTCAAGGAGGTGTCAAAACGCTTCCCCACCAGTGACTCTCCACAGGTGTCCACAGAGCCGGCCTGGCTGGCCCTGGCCAAACGAAAGGCCAAAGCCTGGAGCGACTGTCCTCAGATCATCAAATAACATCTCCGACATGTAACCCAGCTTCAGACTAGCCCACATTGAGACTGCACACTGCCCACAGATCATGATGCACCTGAAGAGTCAGCATCACCTGTCCTCCAGACTTTACCCTGCACCACGAAAACCTTGCTGACAACAAGTAAAGCCCTCCGTCATCTCGTAATCCTACACTGGCTGGTACTATTATCATATGAAATTACGCTTCACATTCAAATACTCAAATACAATTGCACAACTATGTAAACAATTGCTGTAAGCATGCACATACTGTATACAAACACGTAGTATATGTCCTAAAAGACACAAAAAGTAGCAAAGCTGTTTGCAATCAACCCTGAATACGTCGCAGTCAGGGACTGCAGAATCTTAAGCAGCCAATCACAACCATGGCTGGCCACTGCAATAGCCAACCCCAGTTTTTTGATTTTGTAGCCAATTGTGTCACCATGGTTGTAAATAAATCACATGCTTAACACAATACAAGGTTAGACACTTATGAAGTAGAGTGATGAACTCAGAGCTCCGACAGATGACAGGGTTTAATCAACAAGAGGGAGATTGAATTGTGTCTTAAGGGCTACCAGTTACATTATCTCCACACGACCCTGTTGAATCTTTTTGTGACAGTTTATAGAAGTGTTAACGGGCGTATTCTGTGCCGTATTCCCTTGTTGGTATTATTTAAAACAAAGGATTTAACAATGTTGGAACGGTAGATACCGTAACGCTTCACTGAGCCTTGCTTGTCATGTACAAAATAAAAAGCCTTTTAAAAAAAAACAAAAAAAACAAAACAAAAAAAAAAAAAAAAAAANAAAAAAAAAAAAAAAAAAAACTCATACTAGAAACCTGTACTCAGCATAACAATTCTCACTGTGTCCGTGATGACTGTGATAGCTGTCAGGAAAGCTATTGTACAATTTGCCATTATAAAGTTTCAGATTCTGTTTGTAAAGCAACACTAAGAAAAATCTGTTGTAATTAGATGGTGGGTGCACCTAAACACAGCACTGAGGACCACAAGTGCTATTGGGCATTTACACTGAACTACACATTCTCTTCACGGCTGTGTGATGATGTCATTTGGGTTTTGCTATGGAGACAGACACTACCTGCTTGCTGTAACATACAATTCTTGTAGCTGTCCTCCTGTAACACTACTGTTTGTAGGCTCACGCCATCACTTCCTCGTAAAAGTGACATGATCTGGTTAGCCTGAAGTAAGCATTTCCTCTGTAAAAATCTTTTCATCTTCTACCACATTTCTCATTTAAAGATCTGTATGTATGCAAGAATGAAGTGTATGTAAGTGAGAGGTGTTACCAGAGCTTTGGTCAGAAAGGGGCCCATAAGGCTTAGTCACTTTGTCATTTTGTTTCTAACTTTTTTGGTCGTGCACAATAGTGTAGTGTACGCAGTGTTACATGTAAAAACAAAACAAAACAAAAAAAAAAAAAAAANAAAAAAAAAAAAAAATAGAAAAAGAAAAACGTTTGGTATTATTTGCACTTTGTCCCACTTAGAGATATTCATGAGAAAATCCTTAAAGAGAAACAAATGTTATGAATAAAGTAAATTAAATACTGATGTCTGAACTAAAGGCCCATGGATTTATTATTTCGCTGTTCTAGTTTTAGATATGGACTTTAATTAAATCTTGTTTCCAAAAGCACTGAAACAGTGGATTGCTACAGAAAATATAAAAGTGTTTATTTACAATTAGTGTAAAAATACACAGTATTCATCTATGTTTCCTTTTTCACTATCAGCTTTAAACAATACACATAGTCATTGCGACACCCGACCACGAGGGAATGCTCCCACACCACCGGGGATGAAAACAGCTCCCCAGGAAGAGTGAATGAGGCCACCAATAGTCCATCTTGACCATCCAGGATCCAGATTGTGCCATCTGTGGAGGCCAGAGCCACAAGAAGCCCTCTTCTCCCAAAAGCAGAGCCATCAAACACACATGGACTGGAGTAGACCCTGCCAGATGTCTGGAAAGTCCAAACCAACGAGCCGTCAGCACTATTCAAACAGTACAGGCAACCATCGTGCGATCCACACAGAACATTCTTCCGGTCTGGTGTGAAAGATGGGGATGAGAAGACGGGTCCCTTCGTCAAAAACTGCCAAATCTGCAAAGATGTCAGATGCAGAATGTCAGAGAAGTAGTAACGTAATACACAGGGAAGAACTGAGCTGAGCTTTTCACCATTTTTCCCATGTTGCTAAAGCAACAGATGTTTCCATCGACCGAGCCGATCACAACATCGCCACTGGAGACAACTGGTGACGAGAAAAATGGAACGTCTCTATGGTGCAACCACAGGACCTCTCCACTGTCCTGTCATAGGAAAACGACCAAGCAAAAACCCTGTCTAAACATTTCTTAATGAACGAAATGGCAAAATGGTTTCCTGAAGGACTGTGCTCCACTCACAGGGTTGAGACAGAGTAGGTGTCCTCGCAGTGATGCTACGTAAAGCCGTCTGTGGGCAGAATGAAGGCATGGAGAGGAAAACACAGCCCCACCCCCACAGTGACGCTTCCAAACACACTGATGAACCTAGAAAACACAATACATATTTAATTTATCATCACACTACTGTAACGTACCAAACTGATTTTTTACACCTGGTATCCCATCTGTTCATGTCAGACAAACACACTCACTTTTGGGTTCAGGGCATAAACATGTCCATCATGTGAGCCCACTATCACCAGACCTGTGAGGGGATCTACAGTGGGACTGCTCTTCACAGCATCTCCTGTCTCAAATGCCCACCGTGTCTCTCCAGAGGAAGCACACAAGAAATACACATGACCATCATAGCAACCTGAGACAAAAACACAAAAATAATCCACAAAACCATAATTTAGGGGAAATTTTTAAAAAAAAGAAGCAGCTTGAGTGCTGATACTGACCTATAATCACAAGGGTCCCACACTGAGACACAGCAGCTGAGGCCTCGATTCTGTCACCCAGGACTCTTTCCCACAGAAGGTCACCCGTGTCTAAGTCTATGGCCTGCATCCTGTGAGAGTGCGAGCCAATGAACACAGTCATTTTGGCCAAATCTGACCTTTGACCTACTTCTTCTTGCACTAGAAGAACTGGAGAGGCATCCACACATCTGCCTGTGTCTGAAGACCAGCTCAGACTCAGTTCCAAAGATCTGGACTCCACATGAGGAGAGCTAAAATCAGTAAAACCCTGTTCACCAGCACTTGCTGCCAAGCATCTGTCGTGTATTTTCACACTGGAATCAGACCAAAAGCTTTTATTCGTGTCTGGATTTCTAATCTCTATTTCTATCACCTCACTCGCTCTCCTTATAACTTTCACAGGCTGTTTCTCAGAAGAATCTTCATCCTCCTGAAAGCTCCCTGCTGCTGTGGAGTCTTTGCATTCTCTCTTTGCTGCTTCCACAGAGAGATATTCCACAGTGGGCCGTTTCTTGGCTTCAGACGTTGATGACGAGTTTTTCTCGAATGGCACCATCAGTGTTGCTCTCAAAACATGGCGCAGTATGTCTGAAAAGGTCCCATCCAAAATGACCTCCAAAAGTTCCGGTAAGGTCACTTCTTCGACTGAAGTTGCGATGTCTTCGCAGAGACGCAAGGCCTTCAGAGAATCTCCTCCACTGAAAAGGAATCTGGATTCATCCTCAACGGCCGCATCTGCAGCAAGACCCAGAGAATCCTGTGAAGAGTTAGTTCATACTGTAACTAGCTACATATTCAGACAACAAAATATGGAGATGCATTATCATACTGTAACTAATGAAAAACTGTGCATACCTGCCATAAAGATTGAAGGGTTTGCTTTAATTTTTCCACGTCTCCATGTGAAGAACCAGACTTTAAACGCAGCCTCTGTCTTTGGTATATTTTCATGAGTGCATCCATGTCTACTTTGCCTGCAAAATAACAAAAGGGCCAATGAACTGACATGAGGATTTGTGAAAACAGAAATGGAATAAGCTCCTCAGGGCAAAAGTCTGAAACCACAAGGCTAATGCTCACCATGAGGAGAAAGGGATAAAGCCGGGACAAGCACCAGCGCGTCTGGAATGCTGTAGGAGGGCAGAAGCAGGGAAAGCTGCTTCACAATGAGTCTTCTCAGGTGTCTGTCTGCACTGGATGTCTCCTCGTGATGTTTAACAGATGGGGAGATGTCTTCCTGATGCTCAGCACAAGCAGAGGGGATTTGATCCACACACTCTTGTGCAGATGTGAGGGGAAAAGCGGTGTTTTGGTTTACAGATGTCGATGCCACAACAAAGGCAAGCAGTCGAGAGCTTTCATCGAGACCCACAGCGCAGGCCTCCACATCAGGCAGACTTAATATGACCTGAAGGAGGCAGTATGACAGAATAAAATACAAGTGACAATCATCTGACAAATGAATAACATTCCAGATGAATCGTGATCCTTTACTGGTGCAGTCTGAGAAAAGCTGTTAAGGTGCTAAGACAGATTCAAATTTGGTTATTCCAAGTGCAGGTGGCCTCCTGTAAGGCTGATAAAATGTAAACTTACCTGTTTTTTAGCTGTTTGTTAATAACCCCAACTCCAATACAGTTACAATACCAGCCATTTTCATTTTTAAATTCAGTTGAAGATTACTCTAGAGTAACATTTGGAAACTTTACATATATTCATGGCTGTCGAGATAGAACAAGCAGTTTTTTTCTTATTTTCCTGAAAAGTTGTAATGTGGAGATGCAAGATTTTTACATGCAAACAGCACCATCTCTGCATCTTTAGCACTGCCTTCAGTGGGGTACGGAGGACCTTTAATATATTTTGATTGCTTTCAAAGTGTGTATGTTGTTGTGTATTACGCTATATACAATTTCTGTGAATCACGTGAGGGAGCGACATTCACTTTTTTACATGACATTTGAGTTGGATTTATACAATTTTTTCTCTTGCAAATTTTGCATTTTTAATTTCTATAGCATTTCATTTTTGCAAAATAGTTTAGTTTATTTGTTTTCACTTATATCAAAATAAATTTAAAAAAAAAAGAAATTTCAGAAAAGAAAAAGAAAAAGAAAATGTGAGGAAGAGCTGCAAAAAACCCTCAAGGGGCTTGAACAAGGCAGTTCTCCAGTAGATAAATGACAATATTTAAATTATAAGACAATTTGAAAAAGGAAAATCAGAAAAATAAAAATAAACAGCAAAGCAAAACAATAAAAGAACATTTGGAATTTCTTGGAATAATACTGGCAAAATACCAGACTCCAAAGGCAACACACAAAAAAGAGTTTAAAGCGAAAGTCCATTTCGCTTTAAACTCTTTTTTGTGTGTATATACAAAAATAATTAAACAGAAACAGTAAAGATGTCTTACTTGCTGCAAACAGTTCAGATTGACCCGTTTTCCGTGCCGTTTGATCAGCCTGTCTCTCCGTCCCAGGTAGTACAACTGCGAGTCTTTAACCTTCACCCAGTCTCCAGTTGCTCGCATCGTCATGGGGACAACAATGTCTTCATCATCTAGGAGACACACTCTGTCCTTTCCACCTACACGAAAGATTGGAAAGATTTACACAGATTTTAGTCACCTCAGTATGAGACACATGTGTTGCATATCTGTCACCAAAATCTAACCCACCTATGAACACTTGTCCTTCACCCTCTGTGACAATGCAACCATGTTCATCTCTTATTTCCACAACTGTGTCCATCAGAGTGGTCCCAAGAGGCACAGAGGTCTGTAAAGATCTGTAATGTTCAATGATGATGTAAAGATGTATTAACCACACATCTGGACAGATGCTTATTTGCAGTTGTTAAAGAGAAAATCCAAACAGGAAACACTCACAGGACATCAGACTGCAATAGAGCTTCAGGGATTTTGTAACAGCAGGCCCAGCATGAAACCTCAGTAATACCATAAATATTATAGATGTTTGTTTTGTTGTTCTCATGTCTCCAGCTTCTCAGCAGAGCTGGTGACGGACAGGCCTCTCCACCCAGAGCCAAAACACGCAATGAAGAGCCAGCAGACAACACCTCCTGTTTTAAAATATGGCACCCGAATCGGCCAAGCAGGGTCGGTGTCACCTGTGAAAATAAGAAAATACATCATCAAACTAAAAGAAATGATTATCTTTAGACTCCAGCTGTGATTTTCGTCTCTAAGGATAAGTTATCTGAGCCAAACATTTACCTGTAACACAGTCGTTTTGTGATTCTTGAACAGCAGCTGAGCCAATCGTTTGGGCATTTTCTTGATCACAGCGGGGACAATGAGGAGCTGAGCCCCTGACGATAAGGCCAGGAAAATCTCCACCACAGAAGGGTCAAAGGTTAAAGGGGAGGCAAGGAAAACCACATCGTCTGCATTCATTTGGAACAAAGACCTGAGCACAAAGGGTGCTATTCATCAATAACAACTTCCAGTGCATTTAAATCAAGATAATAATGATGATCTTGAGAAAGCAGCAGCGACAAAAAGGTATAAGTACTGACCTAAGGTGCAGTATATTGGGTACGATACACTTGTGTGGTACCCTCACAATCTTTGGAAGGCCTGTTGTTCCAGATGTGTGTAGCACATATGCCAAATCTGCCTGTCCAGTGTTATTTACCACAGCGATGGAAGCGGAGAGATGGAGGTCATCCACAATCCTGACTTCATTTTCTTCTGCTCCTTGGTTGTGTGCAGCAATTGGCAGTGGCTTCACCTGAATCAGGGTTAACTTGTATCTGGGCAACATCTCACATAGATCCACACTCATGTAACTGATGAGAGATGTCTGGAATTGCTTGATGGGAAAGAGAATAAAGGAAAATATATTCTAACATGGACAAACAGAGAAGACATCAATGCATTACAAATATGTGTTAATATTGAAAAAACTAAAGCTATGATCTATGATCTGGTAAACAACAGGAGTGGTGCTAGGGGTGGGCTTACAGGGCTTAAGCCCTGGATGTTTTCCACAAAGCCCCAAATCTTTTTTGTAATTAGTGTGTTTTGAATTTTCTGTAGCGTTTTTGCAGTTACCCAAATTCATCTCCAAGGTGGAACCACAGTGTTGTGAACAGATCAGTCGGACCGATTTGGTGGACGGAACAGACATAACACACCATAAAGCTCCACTGTTTAGATCATTGTAAAGGTTTTTGTTTTAAAACATTTTAAACTTCATATAACTTTTTAAAAGATGTAACATGATTTGTTACATTTTTTTAAGCATTTCTCAAAATTTATATTTAGCTTTGGTAGATGTAAAATAGCTTTGAACTGGGCTAAGATCTGGGCTAAGCCCTGGATCTCCACTTACTCTAGATCCGCCCCTGGTAAACAATATATTAAAATCTGCCCCAAATTATGATGTTCCATATACTAAATCCCTCATAATTTCTCCTGCTATTTTGTTTTACAGTGACAGTAATAATTACAAATTTTAACCTGGAGCAGTTCAGTCTGCACAGCACAGTAGTGGATGCCATTCTGTCTCATGATGCGGGCAGAAAGAAACCCTGGAGCATCTGGATCCAGTGGTACGTAGGCTGCAGGTGACTGGAGGATCCTAACAAACAAAACATAAGATGATCAACCAACCTTCCTAATATGGATATTAATGATTTCACGTGTCTGATATGACAGACAGCTCACCCCAGAATCCAGACGGGTAAATACAAATCAGCATGGCAATAAAGCGCGATCAGGCTGTTATGAAGAAAACAGTTCGTCCGTAGAACATGAGATAATTCGTTTACAAGTGCAACAACATCACTGTATAGCAGAGACACAGAGTTCCCAGACACGGAGCCGCAGTCATGTGTCACCGCCACTCTGGAAGCGTGCAGAGAGGCAGCGGCAGCTACAAGTTCCTGCAGTGTCCTGGAATCCATGGGTGACCTGTTCATTCCATCTATTCTGAGAAACAATTTATAATAAAACCATTATTCTATATTAATAAATTATGATCGAGAACATTTTCATATTTAGGCAGACCCATGTTATTACGATTGTTTGTCGCGTGTAGATGACACAACACACGAAAACATTACGTCGCATCAATGCTGCAGTTGGGTGCACAGCATACGGTCGTTAATCTCAGCATCATAAACTCCGACATCATTCCGATTAGTTATGGTTGCGATAATATGTGTTGATGTCTTTAATGTGTATGCTCCAAATGTTGCTGCACAGAAACACATTAGAAGTGCAAAACTTTGACGCCTTCCATAGTATTTCGTTTTGTTGGGTCTTCCCATTGCTTTTTTGTTTTTTTTAATTTCATCTTTTTTTTTTTTTGTCATAGAACTGAAATTCCCCAGGTACAGCGAAGGCACCACATTCCTCCCGTCCAATCATCGCTCACTGTTTCGAGGCAGAAATTTTGAACCGAAGTGCGCCTTTCTTTCTTAACGACCGAACTGCAGCTCGATGTTCTAAGACACTTTTTGCTTTCAGCATTTAGTAAACGTCACTTCTATTTGCAAATGGACAACGTGGACGAGGACCTTAAAATGAAATTTTACGAAAATGGACTTATCTTCAAGAAGACACTGGAACAAATCATCGAAAAGGTGTGTGAATGTTATTTGAAGCAGTCGAGGCGCAGCTACGTTTGTACATAAATGTGGGTCTCTTCATAGCTGCTAGCTAAAAGTAAGTATTCGGTATAAATGAGGTGTATTCTGTTTTCATGTTTTCAACAGTATTCAAAGCTGCAGTATCAAGATCGAGGGATAGACGTGGACCTAGAGACAACAAAAATGCGAGGTCAGTTAACGCTACCAGTCCTCTCTCTCTCTCTCTCTCTCTCTCTCTCTCTCTCTCTCTCTCACACACACACACACACGTTTCAGCTCCAAAGCAGAAGTGCTTATGTGCAACAGGGGTCAGAAATAAAAAATAAAACACAACGTGCTGGCTTTCCAAAACAATCAAGTATACATAATTCATAAATTGTAGTTTTGTGCGTATGCTTAAACGGTAGTTGTGCCTGTAAATTGGTTTCATTCTGTCCCCTCTGTCTTCTTGCATGATGAAGAGATGAAACATTACATGAAGCTGTCAAAAAAGAAGCTGACGGAGTTGGATTCAAAGGTTTGGCTATTTATGATCAAATACATCTGACGCACAAAACGCAAAATACAACAATAACACTATTACAGACTGGTACCTGCTTGTGTTTTACATTCATGTGGGAAATGACCCCTCTGTAAGCCATTACAGTTTTAACAGTTTCAATAGAATGCTGTTTTGATTTTGTATTTTCAATGTAGATGTGAAATGACAATAACTATCATTCACACCAAATGAAAGATTAGACTGATGTTTTCTGATCAATTAAATGTCAAAAAACAATTTAAAAATGCCTATCACAATGCATTTTTTTTTAGAAGTTTTTAGATGGCCTATTTTGAGAAACTAGAATCAGATACTGTTTGGCTTTTTACTTGATAAGTCACAAATGATGACATACTGTGTAAGGAGTTGATTTTCTGTCAACTATTTTGATTAACTATCTTGAGTCCATTGTAAATTATTATGCTCCAGTCCTCCAGCAACTGAGCTTAAAGGTGTGGTCATGAATTAAAAAACAAAAAACAAAAATAGAACCCAACTTATTTATTTTTGTCACTTTGTCACTGAATTCTGGAATAAATATGACATCACTGTGCAGCTTTTACAATGAAAACATGTTGTCTTTTCCTCAGAGCCTGATGGATTTGAGAGAGCAGTCACTAAGAGGTCAGTATCTGTAACACCTGATAGCTATGGTGATGTTTATTATCGTGCTCTGTATATTTCATCTAAAGCAATTATTTTAATATTTCTTCCACCACAGCCCAGGACATCACAAGCAACACACAGGTAAATGTACTTAATGATGTTACGGTGTTATCTCAGTTACCTCGTGTATCTTTTCCATAATTCTTTTAGTTTATTTTCAACAGGTGTACTTATCACATGAAGATGATGCAGCTGATGAATCTTGTATGTCCAGTACACATTTTGGTGTGCAGGATGATGGTGAGAGTAACAAGCAAACTTAATTCATGTCAACAGATATTTAAGTCTTTGTGTAGTTGGAGAAACGTCAATCTAAAAGAAGTGTTTTTTTTTTTTTTTTTTTTTTTTTTTTTTTTTTTACTACTAACTTGTATTTCTTATGAAAGTAAACTAACTGTGCTTGTCCCTGTGTGTCTCCCGTAGCGATATTTGAAAAAAACAATACTGAGCAGACTGGGAGCTTGTCAGATGAGAGACAGAGGAACATTTCAGGGGCAGAGCTCCAGCCCGAGGAGGAAGACGAGGAACTGGAAAACTCTCTGAGAAGTCAAGGCATCTCTTTAGTGGAACTCTACCCTAGCATTATCAGCCAAATAGGGCAGGCCTGGCATCGACAGGAAGTCTACAACGCTGCCGACTCGGTGCGGAGGAGGTACCGCAGATGGCGATGTCTGCCTAGCAGAAGCAACCTCAATCGCACCTTTGATGTCCCACTGAGAGATGCGAATGCCAAACCAAAAAAGATGAACAGCAAAGCCACGTCAAAGAAGACCTTCACTCGTTCTCCAAAAAGGAAACTCCCAGAAACACTCGTCAAACGCACTGAAACTGCTCCGCAAGTAACCAATCTGCAGGGCTGGCAAGCAGGGCAGTGGTCTCCTGACAAGAAGCAAGGTTCTCTGAGAAGAGGTCAGCATCAGCCTGTCCTGGTGATGGACTTCTCTTGTATCAATTCATCTGAGCTGGAGAATTCTAAGCTAGGAGATGTCTCAACAGAGCAGACCTTTACTGTGCCTGAAGTTTCCCTTCTTTCTACCTCCTCACAGCCGATAGAACAGCCCTCTGCATTCATTGTCAGTCCCACATGGCCTTGGTATCCCACCTTGAAAGCGTCTGTGGACTCCCCTTTGAAGCCTAACTGGTTTTCTCAGTCCCCACGCACAGTGCAGAAGCCCAGGTATCCCATCTATGCCTTAGAAACCTCTGCTGTCACAGGAGATCCCTCCATCCACAACTCCCCAGTCAGACAAAGTCCCTTAAAAACACACCTGATGCTCAGGGATCACGCCGGATCGCCTCATGCTTTACCCAGAAGCCCCAAGCCAGAGTCTGCAGGAAGCTGTTGTAAAAAGTTGAGGAAGTCCAGCCTGATGGCCCCTTTTCTATCCTCTCCTCTGTCCTCTTCTCGACAAAATCCTACTGTGTTCCCAAGGAGGCTTTTTCCTCAAGACTCCTACCATTTATTCATGTCACAATTGCACTCACCACAGACAGCCTCAGCGTCCAGTCATCACAGGCCCAAGCGGCGCCTCTCCTTTGATTCCTCCCGACCAGTGAGCACCACCTCTTATTCTCCGAAACAGCTCGAGGACGAGTTCACAAAAGTCTACCACAAGTACGTCTGCCTGGGCAAATCATCTCCCTCCGGCCCTCCTTGCCACATGTGTGCGAGAAGCTCTCGGGCCAGCAGAGGTCACTCTTCCTCAGTGTTGGCGGCTCTCATCTTGTCTCCCCACCGATCCATGCTAAGGAAGCGCCACAGGAACTCGGACTGCAGCANCTCTCATCTTGTCTCCCCACCGATCCATGCTAAGGAAGCGCCACAGGAACTCGGACTGCAGCAGCAGTCCCCTGTGCAAACAATCCAGGTACGAGCACTTTGGATACTCCCCAGGATCCAAACGCCAAGCCAAAGAGATGCTCCAGCACCGTCTGTCTCCATCAGGGTTAGAGGCATCTCATTATGACCTCCCCCAGATCTGCAGCAAACATGCCACAGCTCAGAGGTTCACCCCCCAGCGGCCTTCACGAGAAGGACAACAGGAAGGCTGGATGTCTAAGGGCCAACCTGTACATCAGAGTCTTCTGACCTCGGTAAGGGTCCTATGGAAAAGCTTTACCTTGCAGTACCAGATCATTTATTTCCTGTCAGGTTAAATGTTTGTGACGCTGAATCCTGTGATCCTTGTTTCCTAAGGTAAGGTTTTTTTTTCTACCCTTAACAGGATCGTTTGACAGAGCAAAATGGCAGTGATTTGTTTTCTTCAAGGTAATGTATTTTTGTGTGTGTGTTTTTTTTAATTCTCACAGCAGGCTCCTTTTAATTCCTCTTCTTTCTCCAACATGTGCAGAAAGTTGCTGAATAGAGATGAAGGCTCCCATGGGAAAGCTCGCCCACATCACTTCATCTGCCACTAGTGGTGAAAATGGTTGATCCTCATTTAATAAAGATGTTTGTGTTAAAGTGTTTTGAAGGAGTTGGGCAACAAATGTCATGTCATGTTAAACAAAGCACCTCTGTTGAAAATGTGATGACTGTATAGCTAATGGTGGAAACGTGAACATCATCAAATGCATAACATTGTTACTTTATCAAAACTGATTTTAGAATCTGCTACCACCAAAGTGGATATGGATACATAATGCAAGTTATTGTAGTCCACCTCATGTTGTTTTAATAATAGTTTTAACTGCTTTTTATGAATGTTTGATTTTAAGTAACTGCAAAACCCCTTCAATTTGTTTTGGATTGTTGTTTGGATTGTTATTTCTGTAGCTCAGTGGTGTGTTGCCATCACTGAGGTACTGCATGTTTGTCTTATTAATCTGTTTAGTATTACCTTCAAAATAAACTTATTCTCGTAATACTTAAACTCAACTGTGCTATTCTCTGATATGTCAAAACACATTAAAAATATTTTTATTATTGCAGTCTGTTTAACACATTTAGTTTTTCTTTTATTCATGGTAAAAAGCATCAGGACCAGGACATTAATGATGTCCATAGAAAGTTTACAACTAAATAAAAAAATGAAGATATCCAGCCATTAGACCCTTCAGGCAGATTTATAACTGAGTACAGTGGTTAGTACCGAGTAAACATCTCAACATATCTGATAACGTAAGTTAAGACACTTTTGGTAGCTAGACTTGTGCGTTTACTTACATGGTAAATTCTAACAAAAATCCTCCTTGACACAAAGTCTTGGAATGTTAAGATGTGCAAAATGTGTATTCAGACCTGTATGAAAATATATTTACAAGAGACATCTAAAAGACTTTTAGCAGGAATATCGCAGAGTAGAGGAAAAAAAAAAAAAAANGAAAAAAAAAAAAAACACTGGTGTATTCATTACATTCGTCTGTCCCAGATAGCAGTGCTTGATAAGAGGCATTTCTTGGTTTCATTCTTGAGAAATCGCAAAAATAACAAGGATCGGCTGTGGAGCTCAGGAAAATACGGATGCTTGCAGTAAATCCACAGTGCTGTTGCTGCTGCAGTTAGATGTCTCGTGGCCGGCGGTGGTGTGTTGGCACAGCAATTACCACTCAAGCTCTACTGGATATTTCCCAGTCAGACAGGCAGTGCAGTGGCCGACTCTCCTGCCGGGCTTGTTACTAGAAGTGATCATCTTATCCTTCTCTTGGATGAAGTCAATTCCCTCCTGAACAGCTGATACCAGGCCTTCCACAGTCAAATACTGAACGCTGTCAGCACCTGCACAACAGGTAGAGTGTTTACTGATGTGTAGTGAACAAACCAAGGACATGATAAGGCACTTTAAGTCAGGAAATGCTTAAACGATTAAATTTGTCCTGGCACAGTGTATATGAGCTTTGTTATAAGGCTTTGGCAACAAAAAAAAAAACATTCTGAGCAGTAGGCTGGAATTGTGTAATGGTTAGCCTCAGTTTATGAAACTTAAGAAATCTACTTCACTTTGCAAAAGTCAGAACAGAAGAATTTGAGGGATTTGAAAATATCTTCTTAAGTTTTGTTTTCTAAAAGTTGGTGTTTTCTTTGAAAACTGAGAATCAAATGTAAATGCAAATAAAAAAATGTACAAATTATCACATGAAAAGAGACAAACTGGGGTTACTGTGTCTGCAACACCATGTCTCAGCAACAACACCGTGTCTGTTAGTACTGGTACTTACCAATATATCCAGCAATATCCTGAAATTCTGGTTTGTTGGCAATGAGCTCTTCCTTGGTGGGAATGTTTATGCCCATGTAACAAGGGAACCTGATAGGTGGAGAGGCGACTCTGATGTGGACCTGTCACAGAGGAATTACAGATCAGTACTCTCAAGTCATCCTGCCACAAAGACCAATGTCAGACATTTGACTGGTTGAAAGTGATGACTGGCACATTTATGGTTACAGGGGATGTTAAGTAAAATTCATCGAGGGTGTGAAAATTTGAAGGGGGGGNGGGGGGGGGGGGGGAAGAGCAAAAAGTCTGTCAGATAAACAGCACCCTAACCCTGCACAAAAATGTGCCCACGTGTGCAGTATCCATGACAATTTGCCAAGCTCCATTCAACAAACCTCTGTTGCCCCTGCTTCCTTCAGCAGCCGTATTATTGGTGAGATGGTGTTGCCCCTGACAATAGAGTCATCAATTAGCACCACTCGTTTCCCAGCAAAGTTGTCTGTCAGTGCCCCAAACTTCTTGGCAACTCCTAACTGCCTCAAACGGGTGTTCGGTTGAATGAATGTTCTCCCAACGTAGCGGTTCTTGCACAAAACCTCTATGTAGGGCAGCCCAGACTGCAAGAAGAGGACAAGAGGAGGCCAGTTTAGGAGGGTAGAGGCCTGTTAGGAGACTTGTTTATTTCCAGCGTGTACTGCAGACAGACCTGCTGAGCGTATCCCAGAGCAGCAGGCGTTGCAGATTCTGGCACAGTGCTGACCACGTCTGCGTCTGTTGGAGCCTCGATGGCTAACTGCCGGCCGCAGCGCTGCCTGACAGTGTAGACCATCTGCCCTGTAACGCAACAAAGTACAACATGTGTATATACATATGTGTAACATGCTTACACTTTAATTGTAAGAGATCTACAGGGATGACAGTATTAAAAAAAAAAAAAAAAAAAAAACACAGATTAGAAAAGATAACTAGGACTGAATCAATTAAAAAAAAATTAACTAATCGCACAGATTTCTGTGATTAATCGTGATTAATTGCAGAAACTTGTAATTATACATTTAATCACCAAATTAATGTAGATTAATTCCCTGTTAAAAATCCTTGTTTACTGTATATGCTTTATAATATCTTTATAACATCTCAGACCTCTTACAGTCCTATATCTTCAAGAGATCCCTTAGGTCTTCAGGTCAGAGGTTACTGGAGGTGCCCCGTACCTGTTTGAGGACTCGTGGAAATCGTGCTTTTCAAGTGGTTGCTCCTAAACTGTGGAATGAGCTCCTATCCTCCCTCCACTCCATTGATTCTGAGGTCGCTTTTAAAAGGCAGCTAAAGACTTTCTTTAGCTTGGATAGTATTTTAAATCTGTGGTATTGATGGTCTGTATTTCTATGAATTTTCATTTGTTTTGTTTGTTTTATGTTACTCATTTTTTTTTTTATCTGTGAAGCACTTTGTGACTTTTGTCTATACAGGGCTATATAAATAAATTTTACTTACTTACTATTAAACTGTTTCTTTAGTTTGTCACAGAAATAAGAAGCTCCACAACTTAATTTATTTTATCTTAAAGGAGTAACTTCACTTTATAATAGATCCATTGCATTTATTTTATTTATTTTGGGCTAACTAACACTTTCATTGAGTTCAGAGAAGAAACTACCTTGGTTGACATGTTAAAAGATGTTTTCATGTTATTCATGGCTTCAGCCACAAGGTGGCATGTCAAGGTTGACATGTTCTTGTAAGGAAAATCATCTTATTCTGAAAATCTGACTTTGTTCAAGGGAAAGTCCTTCTTATTCTGAAAAGACTGAATCCTGTTTTTGTTGAGTTATTTAACCTTAGCTTGAATGTATCAGGTGCAGATACGGAGAAAAACGCAACGCAGTAAAGCTAAAGTGAGACTAAAAAGCTGTGAGGTTATTTTTGTTGTTTCTATGTTTTTGATTAATAAAGTTACATCTGAAAACGACACGTTGGTGAGCAACTGAGTTTGTGTGTGGTTTCAACAAGAGCCATCTGGTAACTTTTTAAAACAGAATTTTCCATCTAAAAGTCTTATCTTTTTCTTTCTCCATAATTAGTGTGAGCATATAACGTTAGCCATAGGAAGTGGGGGAAAAACGAAAACATTAGCATAGCTTCAGGAAGTGAAAAAACGGATACGTTAATAGCATTATTTTTTGTTTAACGCGTTAAACATCCATATTAATTGTAAAAATTAATGCATTAATTTTCCAAGCCCTAATAATAATGCATACCCACTAACACATTTCTTACCTTCAAATATAGAGTCTGGTCTGGCAAAGTAAACGTATTCAAAAATGCAGAAGGCAGGGGGATCTCCCCCAGGGCGAGAGACGACACTCAGAGACTTGATTCCGTGTTTGGAAATCTGGACTATCTCTCCTGGTAGGACCTCCCTGTAATACCTGAGAATCAGGAGGGTAAAGAGAAAAAGTTATAACACACACAGGACCAGAATGGAATTACAATAAGGAAGATGTTGTGTGTGTGATGAACATTTACTTTGCTCCAATGGACTGAAAGCTGCAGGACTCTGATGAAACAACCCAGCCCTCAGTGTCTTCCTCTCCAGCACCTGACCAAGGGACAAAGGATGTAGTTAATTATCCACAAGCTTTGACCCCTGACCTCTGATGAAATCTTGCTCACCCATGTGACATCAAAAGTGCAGAGGCTAGAATGCTGATAACTTCATGTGAGGACTCCTCTTTATCAGCACAGGAATGTGGATATTTTTAAGGACATTTTTAAGGATATTTTTAAGTGTTTCTGATGCAACTGGAAAGCATGGAAACACTCGTATACCTGGACTGTGCAGTTTAGAAATGGGAACGAGCCGTCCGATGCAGAGGGGTCGATTCCCGTAAGGGTCGCGCACAGCATAGATAACATCTTTGTGCATCATCAGCAGCGAGTAAGACGTAGGGGTCTCTGTCATCAGATTTTTAATTCTGTAACACAAAAAAGCAATCATTTAAATTGATTTGCAGAAAGTAAGTAATGATTTTAGGCAACATTATGGCATAACACTCACCTGGCGACCCAGTTTGGCGCGTCCACTTCCTCCATAGGAGGAGTTAAAGCCAGCAGCTGGGTGATGAGTTCGCTGTCTGAGCTGGTGGACAGTCCGACACCATGACGCATCACCTGTAGGACGCATTTAAGAGATTTATGCATCACACACACACACTGAGGGTTAATTAATTACATCCGTTTCCAAGCATATTGCTCATACTGTAAAAAAAAAAAAAAAAAAAAACGGTTAAAGGACCATACCTGTGATTTTGCATGTTAAGCCCAATATACAGTATAAACCCACATACATGTTATGTTACTGACAGCTAATTTCCGAAACATAAAACCATGTTTTAGTTTTCCTGACATATTTTTCGAAATCCCCCATCCTTTCAAAATCAAATATTAAGGTGATACATCCACCGTAAAATTCAACATTCTAACACTTATGCATGATTGTACAGGACACGGTTGTTTTAATTTTTCTGTAAAAGCTGTCTTCTCCTGGCATTATATTTCCTGGTGGAGACATATATGGTGCTCTGTGCAGCGCCGTGTTAGACTGGTTAAATAAAGTTACTTTGACAAAATATGTAATAGAAAAAGTGTTCGTTGTGATGTATTACTCATCTCAAGCACGTTTTAATAGTCTACAAGTTGATTTTAATAGCGTACTGGAATGAACTGAAACCAATGGTAGTGTGGAAGGTAGGAAAAACAATTCAAATATTTAACTCTCCAGTAGTTTATTTTGGGAAATGGTTGTCAGTAACATAATGTGTATGTGGGTTGTATATATTGGGCTCATACATGCTATATCGCTGGTATTGTCACAGATAGCTAGAAGCACACAAATTTCACCGCCTACAATGTCACCACCTCCTGTATTGTTGTGCACGTGACAATAAAAATCATGAATCTTAAGGAGATCATGTTAATACATCTGGTTGAGCATGGACACCCTCACCTTTTTCCGCAGGGCCTGAGCATTTATCAGCTCTCCGTTATGCGCTACAGCAATCTTGCCGTGGAGCGTGTCCACTACAAACGGCTGACAGTTCTGCAGCTCTGAGTTTCCCGTGGTTGAATAGCGCGTGTGGCCAATACCAAGGTTACTGTACCGAAGCTTCAGAAGAGCCTCGGCTGGGAAAGCAACGCTCACTAGCCCCATCCCCTACAAGAAGAGAAAAGAAACCAGTCAGGAATGTCACCCATGCTGTGCACAAAAAAAAGCTAAGAAAGCAGGAATATGCAGGAGTGTGATAAAGTGAAGTCAATCAGAAAACACTCAATAAAAGGCATTAATGGCATGCTGAATAGCTGAAATGCATAAACAGCTATGTGATTTTAAGGAATATATTTAAGGGAATATATTTCATTACAATGTCACATTTTTTGGATAGAAAAGGAGAAATGATCCTTTCTTGTCTACATTTTGTAAGATGGTGCTTCTGTCATATTTTTGTTTTCACAAGATGCTTCTGCTACCTGATTTAATGTTACCTTGAGGGTTGTGTATGTGGGAGGGCTGGCTCCATTACTTGTGACAATTCCGGCGCTCTCCTGACCCCTATGTGGATAAACAAGTACAAGTTAACAATAAGCCAGTGCAAAGTGAGTGCCTAAAATCTCTCACTCTGTTTGCTGCAACAAGAATAAACTTGTTCAATTCCAACAGTCTGATTGTGAGGCTAAAGGCAACCAAACCAGTTTGAGTCTATCAAAGCAGGAATGGAGGGCAAAGCAATAAAAAACAACATGTCTGCTTCTCAGCGGTGGGGGCTGCCTTATATGGAGAGTCGTCTTGCTGCAGTTCCAGCCTATTTACCAAGCTGCTTCTCGGATTACACTTTGTCCCGCCCCCTCAGCACACAGCTTAAGCCAGTAGTAAGGCTGCTTTTCTGCATGGAGGCGTTGCTTTCAGGCTTAGCCGCCTGGTTGCCTAGGGAACCAGGCAGCAGAGAGAGACGGGCTGGGGGGAAAAGAAAGCGTTTCCAGGTCAGCTCAAACATGGAGAGAGGAGCAGAGAGACAAAGAGGAGGTGATAGGGAGGTGGTGGAAGTGAAAGCCGTGGTGGAAAGAGAGTGGGGGGAGGCAGAGGTTCTGGCTCTTGTGACCGTGTGGGACGAAGTGGGAGCTCAGCACACGGCTGAGAGCAGGGCCACATTCGAGTTGATCTCAGAGCGTCTGAGAAGGCTCAGCGTCGTGCGCAGCTGGTGGGAGTGTCAGGCTAAGTGCAGGAGCCTGGGCCTGCAGAGCAGGAAGACTGAGGCTGCAGGCACATCAGCAAACTACAGCTCAGGAGTGGAGGGAAGGCCAGCACAGGGCTGGGAGGAAGAGGACGAAGATGTGGGTAGTCAAAGAGGAATCTACTCTTCTCCAGTCACTGTTCCAATGCAGGAAGGTAATTGTAGGTTGAAACCCAACCATGGTGATGATCAAAATAGGACAATGCTCAACACATTTTAAAAAACTCAGATGCCAGAGGGGAAAAACATGCCTCAATATATCTGAGCCTCTTAATTGAACCAGGAAATGATCTGTGGATTAATTTTGCTCGCTCTAAAATTTTAAATCTCATTCTAAACTCAGATTAAATATTTTTTTTTTAAAAGTGGATGCTGAGTCTAATCTGTGATTATTACAAAACTAAATGCCCATTTAATCTCATGAAAAATACCGTGTGTATTTGTGTGTGCAGGAATTAAGAGTCGAATTCACGGAGCTCTCCCTTATTCTCAGTGTGTGACTGAAGAAGGGGGCCGCCACTGGACCGATGAGGAGGTGCGGGCGCTGCTGTGCGTCTGGGCTGACCGAGGCGTTCGAGAGCGCCTCAAATGCACATTGCGTAACAAGTCCATCTTCCAGGAGATGGCGCGGCAGATGCAGAGAAACTTTGGGGTGGTGCGTAACTGGAAGCAATGTCGAACAAAATATAAAAACTTAAAATACGAGTACAAGACCGCCAGGAGTGCGCAAGCTTCTGGAACCAGCGGTNTATAAAAACTTAAAATACGAGTACAAGACCGCCAGGAGTGCGCAAGCTTCTGGAACCAGCGGTGGTGGAGGAGGCCCAGGGAAGTATATGAAGTTCTTTGATGAGGTGGAAGCCATTCTGCTTGACCGTGGACTGGATGAAGGGACTCTGGACATGCAGAAGAGGTTGTATGATGGAGATTTGGGAGCAGAGAGGCTGCAGACAGCAGCGCAGGCAGCAGCTGCAGAAAGTGAAGTTGTCATTGAAATCGACGATGGTATGTATTCGGTCTGTACTGCACATAGCAATAGTAACATATCAGAGATAATGAATATTAAAACTACATTTTTTTACAATTTTATTTTCAGATGACAACAGTGATGATTACGATATGGATGGGGAGATGGATGCAAAATGGAGAGGAGCAGGTATGCTGCATTAAATAACCCGTACAATTTATCTGTTTTTTTATATGTATAATGCTTTCTTTCCTTTTCATTCACTCCAGACGCCTCCCACCTAACAGCCGTAGATCCATCCAGCTCAGACCAGTTCTACGTGGTCACAGTGGCAGACACCGGACGAAACTGGAGCGACCAGGAGGTGCGAGCACTGATTCAAGTCTGGTCCGACGAGCGCGTGTGCAAACAATTGGAGAGCTCAACCAGGAAGAGAGACATCTTTGTCCAGATCTCCAACAGGTTGATGCAGCAGGGCATCGAGCGCGACTGGAAGCAGTGCCACACCAAGTACAAAAACCTCAAATACCTTTACCGCTCCCTCCAGAGGGGCAAGACTAACGAAACTGATCCACGGCGCCTATTAAGGTACTACGATGAGGTGGCTGCCATCATGAACCGCACGACTAGTGGATCACCGCACGACGGAGTGCCTGCGGACCACCGAGCAGAGTCAGGTGGACGCACTGTGTTGGAGGGCTGTGAAAAGAATGGCCACATAGACGTCTACTTGACAAATTCAGACACGGTAACAACCGTGCCAGGGGAAACTGAGGAAAGAACTTGCAGCTCTGATTCCGTCTCATCCATCAGCATCGAGGTTCCACCAAACAATACAGAACCGAGACAGCATACAGGCAAGCCGCACTGCATGGATCAACAGCAGATTCATTATTGAGCCCATCATAATAATTAAATCATATCTAGGATGTAGTTGTGAGATAATTTATAGAAGAGAGCTACCCAAACTTCTACCAATTTAAACTTTAATGAAACTGAGGAAAATTGTTCAAATAGGTCTATAGGAGCATAAACAGAATAAACAACCAAATTTAAGATGTATGAACGATAAAATTCATTTGGAGCACCTCTAAAAATGTTTCAGTAAGTCACAGTTGTAAGTATTTTAAGTCTATCTTTTAGCCATTGTGTCCAACTTGAAGCACACACGTGACATTAACTAACAGTAAGTTTTTGTTTTATGTTTCAGGTCCGTCTGAAACTCAGACAGATAAAGAGGACACCTTGGTAGGAAACAGACTAATGAAGAGGAAATTTGTGGATGAAGGTTTGAAATGTGCCTCCTTGTGTAATTATTTTGCATGTCACAAGATTAGAGTTTCGATTCCACAGGTCACAGAAGACGTTGCAATGTCTTACTCTGTGGCTCAGTCCCATGATTTGCCATGGAGCTTCATAATGAAATTATGGTAAAGGGGTCAGTTGCAAAAGCTAACAGCACAGTCCATGATAAACTTTATTATCAGACTAGTAAAAAAAAAAAAAAAAAAAAAAAAAAATCTGCCTTAAAGATCTAGAATATTCATAATAACTGATTCACTTTAAAAATAAGCCATGTTCTCAGGAATAATCTAAACTTTAACCCATTTGTATCTTATTTACAGACACCACACTCCCGTCTCCAGCCAAAAAACTTCACACTGGCTCTGACTTGACTGATAACAAGGGGATCCAGTGTAAAGAAGAGCAAGATCACATCCCAATAATATCGATCAATTCAGTCTGTTCAATGGCATCCCCTAGTCTGACCCCAGAGAACCAGGTAATCTAAACTAATCCCATACAAAATTTACAAACTGCAGGAAGTGTTGTTATCAGGCTGCAGGAGCTCAGGAAAGGCATGAGGCTGCTCTGCTGATGAGATGTTGTAAATTCAGGAATTCTAACAGCCTTTATAACCTTATTTACAAATTCCTTGGGAGGACCTCAGACTGGTCACTCAGTATCTTCTTTTAAGCCTGTCTTAAAACTTATTTTTATCATATGGCCTTCCCCTAACTGTGCTAACTGTTTAGCTTATTTTATTCTATCTCTACTTTTTAAAAAATGTTTAATGGTGTGGCTTAAATTGTTTTAAACTGTAATTTCATTGTGTGTTAAACTCGGCTATATTGTTAAGCACCTTGTAACTTTGTTTTGAAAGGTACTATATAAATCAAGTTATTATTTTAGGATAGGGTGGGTGTATCGCCACGGGAGTGTGTAGTATTGTGTAGTGTGCAGTGAGAATACTAACACATTCGTGCAGCATTTGTATATTTTTTTCACGCTCACGTGACAGCTGTTTGTTGGCTATATCGCGCTTTTATGAACACAATTCAGACAGTTTTGCTCTTAAACAAGGTGCATCTAGTTATGCGTTTATCAGCCGTCATTTCGTCGCGTTAAGTTTATAATTCACCTAAAACACTCGGTGACGCAAAGAAATTCCTGTAGCAACAATGGCGTTGCTGTTTTGTTTACAAAGTGTCATTTTTTGTAGTTTTTTCCGGTTTGTTTTCCTGTATTTCCATATTGTGAACCTGAGTTTACATTTTCAACCCAAATTTCGAATATCGAATGAGAAACAAAATGACGTCACTTTTACAGAAATTTAATTACATTCGGCCTCCAAACTGGCCTCTTTGTTGTTTTTTATCGGTTATTTGAGGAGCTAAAACTCCCGTTACCTACCTGTGCTGCAACGCCACAAGTCCCAAAGTTAAGACCTGAGCCACCTCCAGCTGAGTGGGCCACTCTCCGGCAGCCACGCAGCCGAAAACCCCGCACTCTTCCCCGATACCCGACTCCTCAAACTCCATGTCTCCGCTCTATGTGCGTTCGTTCCCGGAATCCCGGCTGACCGCACCGACGGTCTCGTACCTAGGTCCTTCGGCTACCAGCGCGTGCGTGTCTCTACTACGCTGTGCGTGGCTAGCGAGCGACCACGTGCCACAAAGTTTGACTACGATACAAACCTGGTCCGTTAAATCAATACAAACTCAGCTGACATTTTTGAACCTTCTGTGAACTCACGAGTCCGTGCAAAACGCGATACGTGACTAGAAAACACCACAGCTTTAATAAAAAATAAAAATTAAAAAAAAGGGTTTGGCTTTGTCAACAAAATGAAACTAAATAAATACGACTGATGCAACACACTAAACACATGTGGTTGCTCGTTTACGATGAGGGGGAAAGGGGAATGACGAAACACTCGTTTCTGTCAAATGACACAGTTTCTCCTTCTTAAAGTCTGCTTTAACGGATCAATCTTCAGAAAAGATCAAATTTTGGGGAGATGCGCGATAGACCCGAAAAAGTTTCAGTCTTTGCAAATTTATGATGGAGACTTTTCGTCCCACGTGGTTAGCAAAGCTCTGATGTGATTGGGTGTACGAATCGTTAGAGGGACGTGATTGGTTATTAGAGCACGTAAGACTGAGTCAACTTCCCTCTTTTGCTGGTCGTGTGTTCTGTCTGCATCATCAGGTTAGCAACTTTTAAGAATCCTTAAAAGTTTGCATTTATTCACACTGTGCGTTATCTTATAGGACTTCAGCTTGACAAAGACTACGATGGCCTCAACACCAGGTACAGTATAACAAGCAGCTGTTTCGCGTATAACTTAAAAGTATGGTATTATTGCGCAGCGTCGGTCTGATTTTTTTATTTTTTTTTTCCTCCTGTGGCTTAGAGTTGAAGATCGGCCAGAAACTCAATGAGGGAAAGACAAAGCAAATCTTTGAGCTGGTGGACCAGCCCGGACTGGTTCTGGTCCAGTCTAAGGACCAGATCACGGCTGGAAATGCTGTGAGGAAAGACCAAATGGAGGGAAAGGCTGCCATCGCCAATAAAACAACCAGCTGCGTGTTCAAGCTGCTTCAGGAATCTGGTGAGGGCTTGGATAAGAACTATTTAAGTTGTTAAAGTAGTTCTGATTCCTTCAAAAGGCTGTTAGAGTAACTATGAGGGGGTGGAGCTGTGGGGACAGTCACCCTCAGGTAAATTTCCACTTGCATCTTTGCAGTTTTAAGAATGATGGATAAAAGCCAAGACAAAATAATTGCTAAGAAAGGAAATTCACTAACACAGCCTGCCTTTTTAATCAGGCTAGTCCAAGTGAAAAGCTGCTACCATCCTTAATCTATCGTTTAAAATGTGTTTAATTTGATGTACAAAATCACTCATAATCTTGCACCAACCCTCCCACTTGTGTGCTATCACTGTCCATGGACAGAAGTCAGTTGACCATTGTTGCATTGATAATCTGCCCTTTTTTGTTATGGTAATTACAAAATTAAACAGGTTTATAATTTTAAAGACAAATTTGAAGCTAACAAGTTTGAAACTATGCCCAAAACCACACATTTACATTTTAACATATTGTTGCTTTTGCTTTAACAAATTTCAGATTTAACTGTTTGAGTATGTACAAGTGAGCCTCATATTTACTACTGTATTTTGGAATTATAGTTGATTTGCTGGCCAGGGAGTACAAACACAAGTTATCTCTGCTAATTCTGGTTTAATGTCCATCCTACCCTTAATTAACAAAAAACAGTTTGAAAATTGAATCCAGTTATGCAATATCCAGAATTTATTCGACTTCATATGTGTATGGCCACAATTGACCATGACGAAGTCCAAAAAAAGACCAGATTCCAAATGACTCTCCATCTTGCACTAATTTAAAACTAACTGGGTAAGTATAACCCATATGCCACTCATAAGAGTAACGTGTGTCAACCAGACTGTGTTAATGGATGTCTTGTGACTTGAAACCCTTCTCTTTCATCGAATTCACTAGATGGTGACTAACCACATCCCCCTTCGCTTAACTTTCATCCAAGTATAGTAACTAATCTTTAAGATAATCTTTGATACAGATTTAATATAGAGTTGGATTGCAGACACTTCTTGAGTATGTTTTGGAGAGTAGTGGTATGGCCTGAGATTTACTTAATGTCTTCTGTTTTCCAGGTATTAAAACTGCTTTTGTGAAGCAGCACTCAGACACAGCTTTCATCGCAGCACATTGTGAGATGATTCCCATTGAGTGGGTATGTCGGAGAGTGGCAACTGGATCTTTCCTCAAGAGGAATCCAGGAGTCAAGGAAGGCTATCGCTTTTCTCCCCTGAAGATGGAGATGTTTTTCAAAGTATGATCTGTCTCCTGTCACTTAAAGCAAACGAAAGCCCAAATCTGCCTCAGTTTCCAACAAACATTATGTGATTACTTGCGTTTTAATTTAGGATGATGCCAACAATGATCCTCAGTGGTCAGAGGAGCAGCTGCTGGAGGCCAAATTTAATCTCGCTGGGCTCACTGTTGATCAGTGTGAGGTCGACATCATGAATCGTAGCACTGTGGCCATTTTTGAGATACTAGAGAAAGCCTGGGCCACTCAGAACTGCACGCTGGTGGACATGAAGGTAAATGGTGCAGCGTTGCCCTCTGCTGGTTAATTTGGGATCATGCTGTCCAAGTGTGAGTTTTGATGAGAAAAGGACTGTATTTTTGCTTATAGATTGAGTTTGGTGTGAATGTGAAGACTCAAGAGATTGTCCTGGCTGATGTGATCGACAACGATTCATGGAGGCTGTGGCCATCTGGAGATCGAAGCCAGCAAAAAGATAAGCAAGTAAGGGTTTCTCTTGTCCTCAGCCTTTTTACTTAGATTTTTCAAAAATTTTAACAAACTTTTTATTTTTAGATGAATGCTGGAAGAAATAACATTTGCCCCTCAACAGGTATATAGAGACCTTAAAGAAGTCACACCTGAAGCAATGCAAATGGTGAAGAGAAACTTTGAGTGGGTTGCTGAAAGGGTCAAGGTACACCTATCCTGTTTTCTCAATCAAACATCAAGCAGTGACCTGTGACCTTTTCCTTATCAGGACAGGCAGCTTTTGTTTGCGTTTAAGCAACAACATGTTCAACATCGACTAGTTAACTGAGCTTTGGTGCATTGTTGGGTTGTCTGTTAGCTTTAGTTCAATAATTCAATAATTTCTGAAATATATTGCTTTAATGAGTGCTGTGTTGTCCCTCCAGCTGCTGCTGGAGCCCCAGGCCAGCGGCAGGGTTGTGGTTCTGATGGGCTCTACTTCAGACATGGCCCAGTGTGAAAAAATCAAGAAGTCCTGTACCTCTTATGGGATTCCCTGCATCCTGAGAGTCACATCAGCACACAAAGGACCAGATGAAACACTCCGTATCAAAGCAGAATATGAAGGTATACTGTAATTATTGAGAGAAGCTTTACCAGATTTAATTTTAGACGGGGCAGGGGTTTGAGGAATAATTCAGGCTATAATCATGTTGAAAAACATATTATAAAAGTCAGTGGGAATAAGTCTTTCAATGGGAATCCGTGTCTAAAAATGAAAAAGTTAAATTTGGCACTAAAAGAGTTTTCCAGTGTTTCGAATAAATGCCACATCCTGTTTTGTTTTGTTTTTTTTTTTCCTCTTAACCTTTGTCACATCTGATTCTTTATGCACTTCTCCCTTTGTAGGATCTTATCTATTATTTCATAATTATAGACTGATCACGTTTTTCCACAGGCGATGGCATACCCACCGTGTTTGTGGCTGTAGCGGGCAGAAGCAACGGCCTCGGTCCAGTGATGTCGGGAAACACTGCTTATCCCGTCATCAACTGTCCCCCCCTCACTCCAGACTGGGGTTCCCAAGATGTCTGGTCATCCCTTCGTTTGCCAAGCGGTAAGCACAGCGAGAAGTGTTTAAGGTATTCAGTGTTAAAAGTCAAATTTGAATTAATATTTAACACTTTGCTCTGTTAATTTTCCCCTGCAGGTCTTGGCTGTTCCACAGTCCTTTCACCAGAGGCCGCCGCTCAGTTTGCTGCCCAGATTTTTGGGTTAACTGACCACCTGGTGTGGAGCAAACTGAGGGCCTCCATGCTCAAGACCTGGGTGTCTCTGAAACTGGCTGACAAGAAGTTACAGGCCTGCAGCCTCTGAAGCATCTCAAGACCTTTTGAACCTAACATGCTCTTTTAGGGTTCCACACTCTTTCGGTGTCATGTTTTTTGTTTACCACGAAAAGCCCACTAACAGTAGATTAAATCTATGCTGACTTCAAAAATCATTCCATTAATGACAAAATTAAAGCTTCTTAATTAAAAGCATCTGTGATCTTTGGTGTTATTATTCTCAGCACATCAGTTCTAAGTCTTTCAATGGAGCAGATTTGTTATTACTCAGTGTAAAGAGGAAAACTCAAAAATGTTAATCAGACCAATTTTCATCAGCCCTTTCATGATGGTGGAGAGAGGGTAATGCATGTAACAATAGTTCCTGGCTAGAATTGAATTTCAGTATATTTGCCAGTGATGGACAGTCTGTATATGACATGAAGCTTATAAATACTCCCAAATTATACAGCTGATGATAAATCTTTAACCAACCAAGCAGCAGCAGGAAACTCAAGTTTCTAATCTGAAAGTACAGTTCCAATCATCGGTATGTTTTTCTTGCTGGTGCTCAGTTTGTGCCTACATTCACATGAGGAGCCTTTGAACAGTTCAGTGGAATTTTGAAATATTTCATAAAATACGCTGTCAGAGTGATGAGTTTGTCAGTGCCCATTATTCGATTTTTATTGTCACGAATTGTATGTTTATTGTCCTAATTCAGCTGCACTTGTGTTTTTTTTTTTTTTTTTTTTTTTTTTGCTACTTGCTGATCATTACAACTCACTACAATCACAGCTCCTGGCATCCTCCAGATTGCAGAAAATCTGTTGAGTGTATGATAATCTTTCCTTCATATCTGGTATTAGAGCCTCAGCTGGGTAACCTCAACTCAGCCACAAGAGGGAGCCTATACCCCACTGAGAATCCTCAATCTACTGTAATATTTAATCCAGTTCAGTAGTTTGTAGCCAAGGGAATGAGTCAGAATGGCATGCCACAATTTTATTTTATTTTTCCCATTACAGCACATCTCTGCCTTTGAAAAACATAATGGCAGTAATGACCTATGATGTGCTAAATCTTTTGTCCGTGTGGGTGGAAGTGGGAGGATGGAAGTGCTGAGGGTAGATGGTGCAGATGAATTGAGGATAGTTGATATCTGACAAAATTCTTCATTTCATTGTAGAATGTAGCATTTTACACTAATAAAATACGATTTCCTGTGTGCCAGTCAGTTTTCCACCTAATCTGTATGCAATGTAAACAAAAGACAAGCAGTCACAGCTGAAATGGATGTAGTATGTATGTCATGGGTCTCCTTGACAACTGTAACGTGGCAACCATGATCCTATATACCATAATCTGCCTTTCCTTTACTATGCATTCTCTTATTGCTGCACCGTTGTCTGTAAGTTCCAGTTTTATCTCCCTTTTTAATTTCCTTCCCACCTTGCTGGCCTTTTAGTATTTCATTGCTTACCATCTCCATGGATACCACAATATCTGACACTAAAAAAGTATTCTCATAATGTGAGTCATCAGCAAAGTCAAACCAACTAAAAAGTTAGAAATATGTGTGGCGATGTTTTTTCCTGTGCACTGCAGCTTAATATTGCCATTGCTTTACTAATAATCAAAATATGAAAAGAAACAACAATGAAGATAACAAATATGCAATAACCCTCTTAAGACTGAAAAAAGCAATTTATTTTGTTCTTAAAACAATGAAGGTGGCAATTGAGCATCACTACTTCAGTCTATTTACATGTGTTCCACAATAGTACTGTAATGTTCCTTACTTAAGTGTTTTTAACTTGTATATGAAATTTCTATCCTATGCATAAACATCATCATCATCATCAGTAACTTCTTTTGTCATTCTGCCTGCTTTCCTCTGCTGAGTACACATGATGTTCACTGACAAATTTGTCTTGCCTTCAGTCTGACGCCTTCACATTCATACATCTTCTGCAACTTATTCACATCTTTGTCTCGTCCATCATTTGCTCTTTTAACTCTGTTTCTCTTTCTGTGCATTACTTTCAGCTGTCTCCGGTAACAATCTAACCATTAAAGTCCTCACAGCACCGGTTGCGTCACAGCGCTCCCAGGTCATGGCAAGAGCGGGACTTCTGCCTCAGGAACTTGCCCACCTCTCGCTCTCTTTCCCGTGGGTACCGGGGGACGAGGCTGGACAGGAAACGTTTGGCACGGGAGGTGATGCTTTCACGCTGGCCTCCACACATGTCCTCAGCACTGGTTCCTGGGGGCCACGGGTCCTGGCCCCTGGCAAGTCGCACTGCGCACTCCAAGAGCTCTGGGGTCCGGTGATCCAGAGAGGCAGAGATCTCTAGATACAGACAGTTAAAGAGGGCTGCGCTGGACATGGCCTCTGAAAGGAGGAGGGTGATCAGTGTAGGGACAAGAGGAGTGAAAAGAGGTGGCAAGAGAAGAGAGGAAAGATACAAACAGGTTTAAAGAATGACATGTACTGCACCCCTTCTGGCACACATACATGCACAGACAGCACAGTTCAATTCTAATTTAGGCATTATTTGTCAATTACATTGGGTGGCCAAAATAACAGGAACACTTGACAGCGCCCTTAAAATACTAATTTGATGAAGGCAATAGTATTTTTGAGACTGTCTGGGATCCCAGTCTCCCACAGTCTAGTGGAGCAGAAACTCTAATTTAAATTTCTCATATTTCACTGCACATTAATGTCAACTGACAGAAATACAGAGCTGAAAATAGGAAACAATATGGCTATATCACAGGAAATATGATTGAAGGGGCATCATGTGCAGCAAGACGTCTTACCTTGAAAAGTGACCTCACGTGAGCGAACGAGGTCACTTTTGTTTCCCACGAGGATGATGGGAGTTTGGGGCTGAGTCTCCCTCAGGAGGAGTCGGAGTTGAGCGGTGCGGTGGAAGCTACGCCTGTCTGTCACCGAAAACACCAGGACACACACCTCGCACTGCAGAGCTGACAAGTCCTGAGGGATGCACAGAGGCAGTCGTGCTTTACAACATTTCCCATTAAAATGTCAAATTATGATCAGTGCTGCATGAGAAACAAATGACTAAAGTTTGTAAAGCAGTTTTCAAAAGCCTGTTGTGTAGTAAAACAGTCGAAGAACAGCAAAGATTAAAAGCAGACAGCTGAATCTCTCTGTAGACCCCTGTAGTTTTTAAAGACTAATAACAACTATACTTAGCACCAATTATAATTCACTTTGGTGACACAAACACTCATCCTCTCCAAACAATGCAGAGACAAAAAAAAAAAAAAAAAAAAAAACTTAAAATAATTCAGATAACTGCCAATCATTGAAATTTCATTTAATTTGCAGCAGGAAAGTGAACACAAACCAACCTAAGGTGGATAAACTAATATAGTTATATAAGTACGTTCCTTATAAGGGACTATGGCATTAAAAAAAGCCTCATTTGACATACAATGCCTGCATTAAGAAGACAGATAGTATGGTGAGGGTGTGTGTGTTTAGTGTTTCCAAACATCATCCTTAAGCAGAAACAGTAATAGTGAGATAATAATGCAGTCACTTGGCACACAGTGGCTCTGTGGGCAGCATTTTCTCTCTCTCTCACATCCACACACAGATGCCTCTGAAGTATGCTCAAGGGAAAAGAGGAAAAAGTGCAGAAAACAACCTGATAATGAGCTTTTCCACAGCCAGGCAGATGCAGAAGCGCAGGCACATTCTCATCTCATTGTTGACTTAAATGATGCTAAAATTATTGCTTTTGCCATTCTATCTGTACTGTCTTCAAGTACAAAACAGGTACAATTTCTTTTGAAAATACTCGACACTCTTCTTTTTATCATTGCCTGGTTTAATTGCCTATGTATATTACAGCTTCCCTTGTTTTCAGGTTCATGAATTATGCTGGTGACCATGGTGTACCCTAATCTCTGCCCAGTGTATGCTGGGATTGGCTAAACTCCCGTGATACTGAATAAGAATAAGCTGGAAAATGGAGGGATGGATAGATGGATGCGGATGCTGTCACTTGTTGACAAAGAATTATTTAATCATTCAGCTAGAAACCCCGGCATAACTTCCTCAGCTTATTTCCTGCTAGTGCTCCAGCAACACTATGACTACAGATGAATAACCAGTCAGTCCATAAGTCATTGTAATCGTTAACACACTTTTGCATGACAAAACCAAATCAAGTAAAGTAAATCAAAAGCGCAAAAGGACAGGTAAAATAAAGATCAAATCTGAAAAAGCCACGTCTTGAGCTCTATTTTAACACAGTGCATGGATTCGGCAGCCCTCGGGCCTTCTCCTGTCTGCCACCAAACTGAAATGACAGAAGCAGCTGAGTAGTGCAGGAGAGGACTCTCAGTGGCCTAATGAGGGAGCAGGGAGTGTGGGAGCAGCGAGCTGTTGTTTGGCTCACCTGTCTCCAGTTATCAAAGATAATGATGGTGCTCTCCTCATCATCCACGGTGACTGTGCGCACGTAACCTTCCCCTGTGGACAGGGAGAGCAGCAGTTAGGTCTCAGATGGGAGATATGTGCTGTGACTTATTTACCTGTTGTGCACTACGAAAGAGATGACACTAAAGGACACCATTAGGCTCTCTGTGTTTAAGCTGTCACACACACCATCAGAATCCACAGACGCAGTCTTGTCCATGTCCCCAGCGAGGGCGATGGCCAAGGATGACTTCCCCACCCCATTCTGTCCCAGCAGGGCAATCCGCAAGGGCCCTTCAGATCTACCTTCTATAGCCACGGTCAAAGTGTCATCCAAGGCTGGGCTGAAGCTGATTGGTGACGGAGAAGGTCCAGCCGCCCCTGATGTCCAGTCACAGTCATCATGGACAGCCTCTTCTCGTCTGAGTTGATGCTTGATGGGTAGAGGAGTGCTTCCTCTGCGGACAGTTGGGGTGCTGGACAGAGTCATAGCGTCACACTGGGGAGAGATGAACAGGGACACACACTTTTATCATCATATAACATCACCAAACCTCTCTTTTCAGATATCATATTCCTCATATATCATACAAGAGAGAATCCACTCAACAAGTCACATTAAGTTGGCAGTTCAAGTCAGTCAGTACAGCTGAATGAAGCAGCAAACCAGCCAAATTTCTAATTAGCTCTTAAAATGTAAAACACACTGATAATGATAATATGCTATTACTTTATTCTGTCTGACACACTTGCGCGCGCGCGCGCACACACACACGCCCCTCCATTAAACCGACAATTAGAATATCAAACACTCTCTCCCTGATCTGATTGGCTAATTGATTATTCGATAATGGACTTGTTTCTCCGCTCTGGCGGGTCCGTTCAGCCTACCGTGGTCGGCTTTTCCTCGTCGTTGAGCCTGTCTTCGGGCACATCTGTCGGCATCTGCAATCTGAAATCAAGCGATCTGAATAAAGACTCCGGAGAGACAAAAACTCCTTCCCCCATCAAAGGTGTGTACCCACCCACTCACTTTATCAATTCCGACCAACCAGCGCAGTGTGATCTCTCACCTGTCACACTACGACTCACGGCAACTCTCAAGTAAGCTCTGTCTCTTCCCTCCCTCCCACCTCTCTCTCTCTCTCTCTCTCTCTCTCTCTCTCTCTCTCTCTCTCTCTCTCTCTNGAGAGAGAGAGAGAGAGAGAGAGAGAGAGAGAGAGAGAGACTAGGTGCTACTGCTGCTGCCCACACAGTTTTCCTGCCACCACACTAATACAGCATTGATCCTGTCCAGCTCTGCGGTCAGCACTGACCTTCATCACCTCACTCCTGACAGTGTGTGTGTGCGTGCGTGCATACGTGCGTGTGTATGTGTGTGTTTGTGTGTGTGTGTGTGTGTAGAGATACAGAGAGAGGGAGAGAGTGTGTGAGAGAGAGAGCGAGAGAGGTGAAAAATGAGACACACATACACACGCACACACACACAAACACAGAGAGAGAGAGAGAGAGAGAGAGAGAGAGAGAGAGANGCACACACACACAAACACAGAGAGAGAGAGAGAGAGAGAGAGAGAGAGAGAGAGAAAGAGTGTTTTCTGCACGTGCATTCAGCTCAGATAGCGTAATGAAAAATAATGTGATGATGTGATGCAGGCAGAGCAGCTCTCATTGACCTCTGGAAGACTAGAGATGATTTGGAAACCCGCCGCTAGGGGGCAGCATGACACAAGTCTTTTCTTAGGTATGTGTGTTTCCTGGGAGATATACATTTTACAATACATGCTTAAAATGTGTCATTTGGGTATTAATTGTACAGGAAGAAGCTTTACACCCNCCCCCCAATCTTTCTTATCTTTCCCGCTGAAGACACATGCTACCTTTTCAGAGGCTGATTTACTAAAATTCACTTAATCAACATATTTCTTTTCCCTCACCAGGAGTGTATTTGTGCATATTTTATGTCAGAATGTGAATATGGCCATGAGTGAGTGGAGTGATGGTGTGTCCCTCCCACACACAATGCCACAATAGACTCCGGCAGTGAGCAGCCAGGGCGCTATTATAGCCCTAATCCTGCCCCTATTATACAGACCAGAGAGAGAGAGACCCACACACACACATATAGAGAGAGAGGTAGAGCTGAAGATGAGGTCATCCCAAACAGCACACACCCAGGGTCACTGCCTCACTATAGAGGGACAAAGAAAGAGAAAGAGGGAAGAGAAAAGGCCAGTGGAAGACTGAAAATGGCTCAGAGAAGTGAATGAGATGAGTACAAAAACACATTGCAGCTCGTCAGGGATGGTAAAGTAATTTGTTTATTTCATATGCATATGAAATCACACTACAATATGAGCAGGAAACCATAATAATGGCCATCATTGTCATTACTGAATTAATGTTAATTCTAAGCATGATCAGATAAAGTAATAAACTGTGGGGAAAGTAAAAATACACACTAAGGGGATAAAATGAGAAACCAGAGAAGTAAAATAAATTGGAATCAGAACATAAATAAACAATAAATAGTGAATAAATAGTGAATAAATAAAACAAAGGAATACATTTGATGAATCTATGCTCAAACAAAATAAATAGCTCTAATGCATGTATCCTGGAGATTTTTTCTTTTTCTTTTCTTTTTTTTTTCTTTTTTTTTTTTTTTTTTTTTTTGCATCTGCACCCACAGTACCTGAATCCACAGTGACCAGCTCTGTGGTGCTGCATGTTGCATTAGTATGATCATTCCTGTAACTGAGGTGTTCATTCGATCCAAAAATAGCTTCTCTAGCCTTCAGATCTGGACACAACCACACAAATCATGCCACACTATTTTGCTGGTTTCTCTTTTTGTTCATTGTCATTTTTTCTGAGCACACAAACTCCACTTTTTCTCACGTAGAACCACTTTTGACTGTGGAGCCATAATTGAATGCAGATTAGCCTCTTGGTATATTAACAGAAACATCAGTCACAGACAGCAAACAGCATGTATTTCTCCGTTTCTGTTAATAGCTGGAAGTTATGCCATTTCCAACTAACTAAAGGTTAATTTCTCAACAGCATTTTCTAACTATTCATTAATACAATCACTGGAATAATCCCAGGAAAGCTATCCTTGTACATTCTTTATCCTGTGATTATTCATATTACAAAGAATAAGTCTTGGTGAGCTTAAACACTTTGATAGGCAACTGTGAAAAATTAGCTGGCAAATACAACTGCATGCCATGGATACTTTATCCAAACCCATACCACTCCACATCCAGCACCACTGCACTACTTAGACCTCTGTAGCTTTAGCAGCTTATTTAAAATAAATAAATAAATAAATAAAACTACATTTTGAGCATCGACCACTCATTTGGAGAGTAAATTGCAGCTATGTCAGGTATAGAATATTGCATAGATGATATGCTCAGCAGAGCATATTTAACTGATAGAGTTAAAGGGGGACTCTGCCTATTTTACACACCAAATTCAGCATATTGGTTTATTCAGCAGGGCGGGACGGTGGCTTAGTGGTTAACACTGTTGCCTAACAGGAAGATCCCAGCTTTGAATTCGACTGGATCCTTTCTGTGTGGAGTTCTCATGTTCTTCTCGTGTCTGCTTGGGTTTCGGTAACCGGAGGAAAAGCTCCGGTTTCCTCCCACCTCCAAAGACATGCAGAGTAGATAAATTTGAAACTCTAATTGACTGTAGATTTGAATGAGTTTATCAGTCCTGTGATAGGCTAGCAATCTGTCCAGGACACACCCTGCATCTTGTTAAATGACTGCTGGGATAGGCTCCAGCCCCCTGCGACCCTAATTAGGATAAGCGGTGTGGAAGATGGATGGATGGTTTATTCAGCACTATTCAACAACTCTGTAAAGGCTTTTGTGGCTATGCAAAGTCAGAGAAACTGACCCCTATGACATCACACGGGTTACTTCCTGTTAGTGCTGAAGAAGACAAGTTTGCAAATTAAAGCTCTCCTAGAAGTTTGATTGAATTCTCTAAAAGGTCAATTCAAGCTTTTGTAAAATTGTAATCGAGCACCAACACAAAACCGAGGCTCTCATCTTGATTCTCAAGACCCACACCACTCAATTAAGTCAGTTTAGCCAGTTAAAGTCTGGGAAATACCAACTCTTTATCAAGTGAACACACCTGATTTAGCTGATCAGGTGTTGATAGAGATGGGAAAGATGGAAAATATGGAGTGCTGTGGGTTCTGAAAACTATGGGTCTAAAGCACCAGCAGGAAGTTGTGATGTCATAGAGATCCTTCCTTGACTTTTCACATCTCCCTCTACAATCACAAAAGCCTTTAAAAAGTTGTTTTCACTCAATGCTCCCCAAGACCAAGAAACTGAATTTGATGTGTTAAACTGGTGGAGTCTTCCATTACTGCATGACAAAGTCTTTAATTTCACATATGATCTTGGGCCAAGAGGCTGTTTGTTCACCACTGCACTACTAGGTGAGGTCTGGAAGCTTCTCAGTCAGTCTTTGTGCAACTATTAGCTTCACAGTGAAGTAAAACTGAGTCCATGAAGCAAATAAAATGAACCTGATGCATATACAGTCAATCCACTCAGTTACTCAGATATTGTCAGCCTCTCTCTCTCTCTCTCTCTCACACACACACACGCACATACACACACATGCGCATGTACACACAGATGCACACACATAACTCTCCTTGCTGTCTTCCCCAAGTTCAGTTACTCATCATCGATTGCTCCATTTGTGCTGTCCCGTTCTTCATGTTGTCTTGACTTCTCTCTGGTTAAAATCAGAGGAAGTAGTCGGGGGGTGGGGAAGGTGGGTTGCCGGTGTAGGTTGGCGGGGCGTTGCCGGAGCTCTGGTTTGTGCTGAGCAGCTTCTCATAACGAGCCTTGTAGGCGTCTCTCTCCCTCAGCACTCGAGTCAGCTCACACTGTAGCTGGTCCAGCTGAACAGAAAAGCGAGATTTTTAGTTTTATGCGTTTTGAGCCACATTGCAGTGTATAAATCAACTGCCTAGTCTAGAGATATTCCCTTATTGTTAATGCCATATGCTGTCTCATATTTTTATTTTATATTATATTATATTAAAGGGCCAGTTTATGAAATTTACAAAGAAATATGTCTCCCTTATCACTATGACTATCTCTATGTGAACCAATTTCAATAAAATCAATTTCTGCTGAAGAAATAGTCCAAAAAAAAAAAAAAAAAAAAAAAACTGTTCATAGTTGCACAGTAAATGAGACATAGTTTTTGTAAAGACAAAGAGATGTTTTCCAAATGTTATTGTTTTATTCATCTCCATTGATATTTTCAGACATAAACAAAAGTACAAGTACACATGCTGGATACCACAAGGTATAACAGAGATGTTTTTTTTTAGTAACAAATTGGGTGAACTTGCACTTTAAAAGGGACATATTACTCAGAGTTCCTGTTCTTATTTTCATTCAGGGGTCCATTTTGAAACCTTTGAAATGCTTTAATATGCAAAAAAAAAAAAAAAAANAAAAAAAAAAAAAAACAAAACAAAACAAAAAAAAAATTCTCTCCCATGCTGCAGCATCGCCTTGAGCACTGAGTGAAAAGAGGTCACTTTAGGTAGTGTGTCTTTAAGATCCACTCTCAAAAAGCCTGCTCTGTTCTGATTGGCCAGCTGCATCAGGCCTGAGGCAGAAACACCGGCAGACTATGAAACAAGGATGTTAGCCAAACACTTGCTAGCTTCATACGTCATGGCTGTGTCTCACCAGGTGTGGCGAGGCAATGTTACGTGTTGATATAAACATGTTACAAAAAGACAATCAAATATTAAGCTTTCTAGGGCAGTTCAGGACTTATTGGTTTGACTCATTGGATGCATTTCTATCGGCATCAGTCTCAAACTTTGACAATGTTCACACACTTCCTGTTATATTACACTATACACTGTACACTATAAAAATGAGGGAAAAATAACAAAACACTACAGTATGTCCCCTTTAAGATGAGGGAATTTAGGAATGTCAGACTGCCAAATGCTGATGTGTTTCTGTCTGTTCATGCATTTCTGTGCATTTGGTAAATCCAATTTAAAGGTTGATATTTGGAGTTGAGAAGGCTGGTTTAACACATAAACTGAAGGTTGATATGAGGTTTGGGGTTTAGGAATAACACACTCATTGAGAATGATAATGTGTTGATGTTTGTACCTGTTGAGTGAGCACATGCTTCTCAGACTCCAGAGCGTGGCGGTGCTGTAAGCGCTTATAGCGGCAGGACTGGGCATAGCCACGGTTCTTTAGTGTGCGTCTTTTCTGCTTCAAGTGAACCAACTCATCCTTACTCACTCCACGCAGGTGTCGGTTCAACTCCCGCACTGACAGATTCACCAGCTGCTCATCGGAGAAACGCTCGTTCACCCCGCACTGTTAACAGATGGTGAAAAAACACAGAGAATATCTTATCTCTGAATGTTAATTTGCCACAAAGTGACAACAACAGATGAATATGAAGGGAACATATGTAATGGAGGTCACGTCAGAGTCTGAATTTCATGTTTTGCATTATGGCTTGTGTAGGGCCTACATGTGATGCGGGTGTGTATGTGGTGTGTGAGCATGCCTGTCTGTCAGGGGACACATTTCAGCACCACATGTCCATAATCTGTCATGTAATCTGACTAAGTGTGGTTGACAGTTATCAGGATTACACATGGCAATAACAGCAGATATTATCATAAGCTCACATCATGTTCCATATACTGCATGGAGAGATCTCAATAGACTCAGAACACAGATTACAGAGGAGTGGTTATTAAAGGTTAGGAGCAACTTAAAGTATCGGCAGGTACAAATGCTAAATCTCACCACAGCATGCATGAGGAAGTATCCAGATTTTTACGGGAGAACAAAGTGAAAGATGTAACTTCACTTGTTGTTATGACGGACAGGCATTCATAACCATGTTCTAATGGCCTAATCCTAATCCTTCACTGTACAATCCCATGTGCCACTTGTTTTACACATTGATTAATTCCCCGTCTTTTAATAATCAACACTTCTTTTTTCTCAAGACCATATCTCTGGTTTGACAGACTGCATGGATCTATAGCAGGGTTCCCCAACTAGTTTGCCCCCAAGGGCCAAATTATGTCAAGCATGCCAAGGGCCACATGTAGCATTCACAATGTTTTATAATCGGCATTTCTCAATCAAATGGAGATATGTATCTATGGAAAGCTTAGCTTCTCCTGAACAAAATGAGCCCAAGCATGACATTTTATGACCACACAATCCCGAGATAAGTGCGACTAAAGTACAAGATTTTTATTTATTTTTTTATTTTATTGGAGAAGCCATCTGAGGGCCTGATGGATAGGACCTGTGGGCCACATTTAGCCCATGGGCCGCCAGTTGGGGATCCCTGGTCTAGAGGCATTTCATTGTGTACCTGACTGACTTGGAGGTGGTGATGATGGTGATGACTGCCATGCATGGGGTGGTGCGGGTGGTGCTGATGGTGGTGATGCTGCTGATGATGGTGATGCAGGTGACCCTGTGGGCTAAGTGGTTGTGGGTAGGGTGCTGAGGCTGGGGCAGCGTTGGGGATTGAGGGAGGAGCTGATGAGAGATAGACTAGTGGGCGATGACACATGTCTGTCCCTTTGGGGCAGGAGATGTCACCTCCGCTATCACTGCTGGAGTCTCCCAGGTTGCTACTCGAACTCTGAGAAAGACCTGGAAACTGAAGAGGAGAGGCGAGAAACAAAGGTGTTGAAGTGGCAGAGGACACAAGGAAGGAAGTGTTTCGTGCCTTTTTTTTNTTTTTTTTTTTTTTGACAACATTGTCAAAGACAGACTGTTCATGACCTTAGATAAGACAGATTGTTACCTGTGAGCTGACGGCTGCAGCAGCAGCAGAGTTCAGTAAAGCCTCCACAGCATCCTCGCAGCCCAGGAAGCCATTGACAGACCCCCTCTCTCTGTCTCCTCGCTCTGGCACCCCACCCAAGGCTCCCAACAAAGTGGCAGGTCCTGTCACTTCACCTCCAAACTGCTGCTGTAGTGCTGCCAGCCAGATCAGGTCCTCCAGCGAGGCTGGGGTGGGACCCTGAGACCCACCATGGACCGGGCTGCCCTCCACATTGCCCTGAGAGCTGGAGCTGATGCCAGAGGTGAAGCTGTTCGAGATGGAGAGGGGGAAGGAGATGGACGAGGATGATGAAGAAAGGGAGGAAGAGCCTGAAGGTGGGGGGTGGGCATCACTGAGTGTTGGCGAGGGTGGCAGCGAGTTGTAAGGACTGGAGCTCAAACTGGAATCCTGGGGAGGGTGACCAGTGTATGGAGAGCTGGAGGGGTCATGGGGGAGGCCAGATTTGGGAAACACACAGGGAGGATTGAGTGGAGGAGTGTCCGATTTCATCTCAAATTTGAGGAGATCAAAGTCGTTGAGATACTCCATGGCCAGAGGGCTCGGAGGGAGAGAAGTTATGGGGATGCGAGGAGATGACATTGTGTCTGCAGATGGCGGGAGTAGAAAATAATTTGTCTTTGTGTCAGGAGTGTGTGAGGGTCCACTCTTCTTTCTTAGTGCAGCTCATAGACAGCAGCAGTGGTGACGTCAGGAAATGGACTGGATGCGTTTCCTCTGTAAGAAACTTTGCGTCCTCATGTCTGTGTCTCTTTCTCCCGAGTCCTGAAGGAAATAAGAGAAATAATCCAAAATAATGTTATATGATCTATGATTAAAAAGATATTCTTGTAATAGACACTTCAATATGACCGGTTTGTAGATTTGTTTAAGTGTAAAACAACTCAGAAAATTGGGGTTCAAACATAATCATACCACAAAAGTCACGACACACACATCATTCAAACTTCATGTGACAATTTAGAATGTGTGTGTGTGGTGAGCCTGTTAAATTAATAAGAATTAAATAAAAACAAGCAACTATTGCAACAAGCAACTGGATATGTTTGTGTGGTATGTATGAAATAAACCAATCATTAATTTATGCATTTAAGAAACTACTATTCTGTAACAGAATCTCTCTGCTGCCTCATGTACATACACATCTACATCGTATAATCACATTTGCACATGTATGTGTGTGTAAAACTCCATGCAGCATCTTCTTTTTAGAACTGCTTATGTCTTCACAATTAGTGTGTCACTGTGCAAGTTCATTCGGTGCATTTTCTGGGAGGTTATGTTTGAGTGTATACCTCCACTGATTTGATTGTTTGATAGCAAGATAACTGAAAAAGTTCTGAACTGATTCTGACAAAACTTGGTGGAAGGGTGGGGCATGGTGGGGTAAGAGAAGAACCTGAAGAATTAAATTTCTGTGTGGATCCAGTTGGAGGGGTGGATCCAGGAATTAAAAAAAAAAAAAAAAAANAAAAAAAAAAAAAAAAAGATTCATTATGATTGTTTAATCATTTTATATTGTAGGTAGCCTTTTTATCACCTTGGCATGGGACTATGGATGAAAATTAGTTAACTTTGGCTAAATCTGGCATATTTACATTTGATTGCATATATGAATTCTCCCAATTAAATACAAATTGTAAAATTGTAAAATTAACATGAGGCAGAGTGTTTTTCTATATTTTTGTCAAATTTCTTCAAAAGTAACACATCAATTTCAATGGAGGAAAAAAATCAGGCATATTTATCCCATGATAGATAATTAAAAGGTGCAATTTGGTCCAGATCCATATAATTGTTTTTAAACAGTTACTTTCTTTATGACAAATTAACTCCTGTTATTATTATAGTTCCTTTGCCTTGCCTCAAAGCAAGAAGGTCATGAGTTTCTATGTTCTTATATCCTAGTAACTATACATATGGCTCAAGTGCAGAGGAAGAGTTTCAAAGTGTGGCATCAATAGAATTCTTATTATTAGAACAAGACAAATATTTGTCTCGGCTTGTTCAGCCTCAGCAGAGATATGCAATTTATTGAATCTACTGGCCTTTTAGTTCTGTAAAAGTGACCAACGTGGTCCTCATATCACCTCTTTGTAGCCCACAGTACAACAACACCTTCCTGTTAAAAAGCAGAAAAACTTTTTTTTTTTGTTCAAGTTAAAATGATGATTATGTTCTGCCTTGTGCTGTTTATCATTATGACATAGAAATAGCTGCATGTCAGAACATAATTCAAAATATTTCTAGACGGTTCTGCAAACTGAACACATAACCAACTCAAGTGGAAGAATTTAGAAGACTTAATTAGGTTTGACAGAAAGATTCAAACACTCAGGAGAAGAAATCCAATTATCATTCATTTCAGGGTTTAATGCAGATCCCCAGACTTTCTAAAATATTTGAACCCCTGATTGAATAACGCTAAATTTCATTTCAACAAGGTGATGTTGACCTTAAATATCTGATGTAGATATGACAACTTCTCTTCTTCTCAGTTCTTGTCAGTTTTTTTTTTTTTTAAATCTAGGATAATAAAAATTAAGACTGAAAATTTAAATTAAAAACACAAATTCACCAAACAAATAAAAATATTGTTAACTTAAACTTAAAACATTATGAACACAGTGCAGCTCCTCAGCATATAACTTTATATTTTAAATATTTTAAATACGATATAATGGTGTCTACATCAGAATAGAAGCATGTAGCTGCTTCATCTAATAACACTAATTAGAGGCAGATATAATAGTTATCTAATTAAAAATCCATCTCTCCTGTGCTGCTCGTTAAATTTGCCCCCCATGGTTCAAAGAGGATGGTAACAGAAAACAAACTGTGCCAGGGCTCCATGGAGGCCTCAGCCTGGATCAGGACCAGAGAGATGGCAAAAAGCCCAAACAAGCGAGACAGAGAGAGAGAGAGAGAGAGAGAGAGAGAGAGAGATGGGGAAAGAGAGAGAAAAATGTAGAATAAAGCAGAGAAAGGAAAATGGCCTGACATGAGAGTGAATGAAATGATCTTACCGTCAGTCATAGAGATGAAGGATGATTTTGAGCTCTGTTCAACATCCCCCCCTCACACCCACACACACTCACACACAAAAATCATCAACTGACAGGTTTAGAAAGAGACACAGAGAGAGAACAGAGAGTGTGTGTGCACACATGTGAGTGTGTAAAGCACTCTGAGAGCCACTGCCCCCCTTGCTGCAAATCCCTGTTTGGAACAATTCCCAC
>VXCM01000301.1:0-42184 GCA_014773175.1 Lucifuga dentata
ATCTCAAAACTGAATTTGGTGACTTTAGTAGTTATAAAACAAAACTTATAACTTACTATTGTGAGTTTGACCGGCTTCCTCTACCGCCGCTGGCTGATGCTAACTGCCGTGAACATGGACTTCCTCTTACTCTTCTTCTAAATGTGGAATTACGGCAGAACGCAAGCTGATAGGCCAAAAGTAGGATCGATTGTAGCGCGATTTGATTGCCTACCCTTGGTATCCCGGATGTTCTACTTGAATTTTGCAGTCTGAATTTTTTCGATCTGAATTTTTTCTATCTGAATTTTTTCAAACTGAATTTTTTCAATCTGAATTTTTTTAAACTGAATTTTTTTTTATCTGAATTCTTTCAAACTGAATTTTTTCAATCTGAATTTTTTTAAACTGAATTTGAGCAACCTGAATATTGTGTTTTGAAATATGCAACTTGTATTTTGAGATCTGAATTTGTGGCTTTAAATTCAGTGTTGATTTAAATTCAGATCTTTATGACCCTATTTTGCTTTCCATATTGATTTTGCTTCCATGATTGGCATATATATAGATTTTAGTTGCTTTGTCTTGTTGCCCTGCTAGCAAATGATTTTTTTTTTTTTTTTTTTTTTTTNTAAAAAAAAAAAAAAAATTAAATTGCTACTGTTTCAGATAATTTCGTTTATTGATCACATAGTCTTACATGAAAACAGATTGTGGATGCCGGAGTCTGAGCCACTGGGGGTCTGATAGGAGGAATGAGAAAAAAACCAAGTCTTGTTTAGATAAATCATGTATAAGTAATGAATAAATATATAAATGAACAAAGCAAATATTTTACACAGTGAAGTTCTTATATGTATGACATAGAAAAGCATAAGATACAGCAAGTGCAACACAACTGTGCATGTTGCTCATCCGAAAAAAAAGATGTGGTTTCATTGTTGAAACCACATCTACGCCCTTGGATCTGTGACATTATTTCAACATCACTATCATGCAGCTGGAAAACAGGTTAAAAAAAAAACAAAAAAAAAACAGCCTGGTCTGCCATCTAGTGATGAAATTTTCACCCTGCATCAAAAGGATGCTGAATAGGCATTTTTGTCAAGCTGTACTAGGTGGAGGTGTGCTGAACCACTGAGTACAATTACTCTTGATGATAACATGATATTTGCAAATCTTATGTCAAGTCAACAACATCTCAGAAAGAATTAAAAAAAAAAAATGCAACAAAAACAAGGTAATGAGTTTTNAACAACATCTCAGAAAGAATTGAAAAAAAAAAATGCAACAAAAACAAGGTAATGAGTTTTGGTGAAGATTCTCAGTCATCCAGGCAGATACATATGCTGTATGAAAACTGAGTCAAGCCAACCAGATTCAAGTTTTTAATTCCGAAATGTTTCACTATTCATCCAAATGGCTTTGTCAGTCAGAAATGAATGCACAGAAAGATGTTAAACCTCCAGTAACTATGGTGTCAAATCACAACAAATCTTCAATTCCAAATAAATAGATATATAATTCTAATTTTTTGAATAATACATGGTGTAAAATGCATTATTCAAATGTCAAACAATGAGTAAATTTCAAATAATAATTTTCAACTTCTAATTTTTAATGGTGCCCTGGTTGGATGCAGCACCTGTCTCCAAATTCCTTTGGAAGGGAAGACAGCAACACACTATAGGTGGTGGGTAGATTGAATCTGAGACCTCCATTTCTGTTGAGGGAAGGTCTCTCTACATGAACATAAATGGCCTCCTTCACTCTNATCTGAGACCTCCATTTCTGTTGAGGGAAGGTCTCTCTACATGAACATAAATGGCCTCCTTCACTCTCCCTCTCAAACCAGCGATCCCCTCTGTCCAAAATGTGCACATTATTATCTTCAAAGGAATGTCCTCTGTCGTTCAGGTGGAGGTAAACTGCTGAGTCTGGTCCCATGGTGTTATTTCTCCTGTGCTGGGCCATCCGCTTACAGATTTGTTGTTTGGTTTCCCTGATGTAGACCTCTGAACAGNTCTCCTGTGCTGGGCCATCCGCTTACAGATTTGTTGTTTGGTTTCCCTGATGTAGACCTCTGAACAGTCGTTCTTACACTGGGTGTCATATATTAACCCACTCTTTTTGTGTTTGAGAGTCTGGACTTGGAGTCTGGAGTTAATTTTGACTAGGGGTTATACATTATGTGCCAGACTGTAAAACCCATTTCTAAATTCAAGTGAAAAAGTGTACTTTGGCTCAAACCTGTCTTTACTTTGGTATATTTGGTTAATAATTGAACAAACTAAGTCTAACCTGTCATAAGTCACTAAAGATACTCCTCTCTAACCAGACTAAGATAAAGATTACACAAGCAGTGGTGAAACTGCTGCAGAGAAAGTGCTGGCAGGCATGTACCAGCTCGTTTATTTATAGGTTAGATCCAGTATCTTATAACAAGCCACCACTTTGTATAAGTGTTTCAAGGATGGACGGACTGACTGCCTGATACTTCACAGCAATGTCTGCGCTGACTTCCTCCTCCCTGCTCAGGTCCTGTGCTCACAGTCTCAGGTCTGTGGATGTACTCAAACACAGCAACACAAAGTGGCTCCTGTGCTGTCGGTAAGTTGACCTTCTTCACATTCAACACACACCATCCAACAGCAACATGGTGGTAATCACAACTTTATTGAAGCTTAATTATGTAATGTATAACAGTAAAAAAAAGAAGAGATATCAAAGCATTAAGAATGAATCAAAATGTAGCTTTAAAATCAGGTGTCAAATATCTGTTTTAGACTTTTAAATACAAATTTGAAAAGACAGTAAAGAGATCTAAAAAAAAAAATACCAATACCAGTCAGTCAGTCGAGGAGTTGGAAATCTCCTGAGCTGAAGCTCAAAATTGTTAGTAACACACATTTGAATTGTTGGTAACACACATTTGAATCGTTGGTAACACACATTTGACTACTTGAGTTAAAGTCATGGCACCCCAGGAATCCTTCAGTGCTTTAAGTGTCCATTACCACCCCCCCCATCCCACCCTCCATGATTTCCAAGTCTCTCTCTTTACTTTCTCCAATGTGGAAGCTGTCACAGTTGCTGAGGAAAAGTCACAGCAACCTTTTTTTTTTTTTTTNTTTTTTTTTTTTTTGTTGTTGCCTGATCGCCAGTCATCTCTCCAGAAAATGGTTTGCTTCATTGTATACGTGGCACAGGAAAGTCAAATGAGGATATATCTGGGCTGTTAATTGCAATCACAGAAGACATTTTGTTGTTAATCATAAAGGTTTCTCCAATTTAAACTCATATGGGGAAGAGTACTAGTATTTATCTTGTGAAGCTGTGCCCACTAGTGAGGCAGGTCTCTGGCACTCGTGTCAGTGGATATAATTTCTACCCAGTGACACCCAATTTGCGTTGAAGGATAGTGTGAATTAAAATAGAGGTAGTGCTCAGTGTGGGTGCTCTTTTTGTCCACCTCAGTGTTGAGTTTGTCCTCCTCTGTTACTGCAATTGACAGTAAAACTGCCCTCTGAAATGCCACGTGTCTGGTTTGAGGATACTTACTCACACTCTGTCACCTCACAATAGTCACAAAATCCATAGGACAAACCTCTTAACTCCTCCTGTCTATTTTGCTGAATCTCTTTCTCTCTCAGGTCACTCCACGTGGACAGTCCTCCTCACATTCCCACACTGACCAGCAGCTACGTCCACGGCACCTCCTCTGTCTCTCTGCTCCCTCTGACTGTAGGCCAGACCTTGCAGGCCACTGTCCAGCGCTGGCCTGATCGCGAAGCTGTGGTCTTCCTGCAGGATGGGATTCGGAAAACCTTCGTGCAATTTCAGCAAGATGTGTGTCTCACATTTGTTGTCTTTGTTTTTTTGTTTTTTTTTTTACACCTCAGGAGCCTTCAAACCCTGAATACATCCATCTTATTCCTTGGTTTGTGGTTGGTGCTGTATTTATGAGTATTTATTAACTCTCCTACATTATATAGTTCAAATAACAAGTACATCTCTGTTTGTTTTGTATACAGGATTGGTATATGGTATATTTATCCAGTAAAATAGAGCTGTTAATTGCCAACAATCCCTCCAATATCAGCAATTAACACAACGTGTGGGAACTGCTGAGTGCTGATGCTGCTTGTTGCTTGTTACCATGTTAACATTGTGAGTTAATAGAACACTTGTTGGAAAATCTGCCCACTGAACTGTTATTAGTCTGGTTCATCAGTAACTTCGATGAAACACATTTTGGCTTTCTGGCTGTGATCTAAATCATTACTGAGCTGCCCCAATTTATAAGAATCATTAAACACCAGGTGTTTACAGGTTAACCTACAGCCAGTTAGATATAAAACGGAGAATGAGAATGCTTTATTCTTGTAATGATGGCAGAAATGATAGAAACATAAGCTGAGGTTCAGCTAAATCTACATGACCTTGCCTAGATTGTAGCATGTTAACTACCTAATGTTGCTTTGTTATTGGTGCAGGTTGACAAGATGGCTGCTGGTCTTCTTGCTCTGGGCCTGAAACGAGGTGACCAACTTGGAGTTTGGGGACCCAACACATATGAATGGATCCTTTTCCAGTTTGCTACTGCCAAAACTGGCATTATACTGGTCAGTTTAAAAGCTTTTGCCTTCTGCTTTGGTGTATCATTTTCAAGTTGCATTCATAACACATCATACTCTTTAAAGGACCATACCAGCCATGTTGCATGTTTGAGCCTAATATATTCAGTTTTAATACAGTTTACATTACTGACAACCATTTCCTAAAGGATAAAACCATATTTCAGCTTTCCTGATATTTTGCAAAATCTCTTAATCTTTCAAAATCAAATATTCAAGTGATACACCCACCACCGATTAAAAATCGATGTTTTGCCTGCTGATAGTTGTGCAGCCTTACAAAGTCATGGTCGTTTAAATTTTTTGATAAACGCAGGTCTTCTTTTGGGACTACATTCCTTGGTGGAGACATACAGTACATTCAGTCCGTGCTTTTTATTGCACTTAAACTGTAAAATTTCGTAACTTTGAAAAAAAGAAAAACCCTTAATACACGTCTTGTTTGCAATGATGGATTACCTATCCCAAGAATGTTTCAAGTATCAGCAACTTGATTTTAATAGCGTACCAGAATGAGACCAATGAAAGAAATAGAAAGAAACCAATGGCAGTCTGGAAGGTAGGAAGAAGTGTTTTAATTCACCTTTCTAGTAGTATGCTTTGGAAAATGATTGTCAGTAATGTTACGTGTATGAAAATTGAGTATATTAGGCTCAAACATGCAAAATGGTTGGTATGGTCCTTTAAAGTAATCCAATAAGTGTTGTTGTAGGAAATATTTTTTGGAAACTTAAAATTTGGTAGCTGTTGTTATTCCTGCAGGTGTCACTGAATCCAGCCTATCAGCTGAAGGAAGTGGAGATTACTCTAAAGATGGTAATGTGTGTTGTATTGCAAAGCTTTATTACACTTACATAGTCATATATATACACTGAACCAAAGTTTAAACTAAAATCATACCCATCTAGACAGGTAGAAGACAGCTCACTGGGAATAATCCTTAAATACAAGCAAGTAAGAACACAGGATTCACTATCACATTCATGTAATTGATTTGATGGCAGGTCCAGTGTAAAGCAGTGGTTTGCCCTACTTGCTTTAAAAGCCAGGAGTTCTGTGAGATGCTGAGGAAGATCTGCCCAGAGATAGACACAGCTCCAGCAGGCATGATGAAGAGCTCCCGGTATGACAAAACCTGTTCCTTCAATGCTGCACAGAGGACACAATGAATGATGGATGGTTTACTGGATGCAATAAAAATGATCCCATCTTAAATCTTCCAGGTTGCCAGACCTGCGGATGGTGATTGTGACAGACAGCAGGCAGCCGGGGATGTTCCACGTGGACGATGTTTTCCAAGCAGGGGAGAGTCGGCACCACAAAGAAATGATGGATCTGCAGAGCAAGCTGTCCTTTGATGAACCCATCAACATTCAGTTCACATCAGTAACCTTCATACTAACAGCAATTGTTGCAATTCTAAGGGCGAAATTATCCAAAATTTACATCTAACATATTCAGATTAACTCATCTTGCCTGTTTACCTTAGGGGACAACTGGGAACCCAAAGGGAGCCACTCTTTCCCACCATAATATTGTCAATAATGCCTACTTCATGGGTCTCCGAATGGGTTATGGATGGAGAGTAAGTGCATATTATCTCTTATATGAAGAACACACAAACAGTGAAATGCCAGTAATCTTGCTTTGCATGTACCCTTCAGCCTCAGGTGCGGGTGTGTGTGTCTGTACCCATGTACCACTGCTTTGGCTCAGTAGCTGGAGCAATGTGTATGGCAGTGCATGGCATCACACTGGTCTTCCCCTCCCCTGGCTATGACAGCCGTGCCAACCTAGAGGCCGTTCAGAATGAAAGGCACGGTATATTTGTCATCATGCAAATATTAATCAGATATACAGCATTATGTATTTTTGTTGATTGATTTCATCCATTCATGTTTTTTTTTTCCCCTCAAAGGTGCAATTTTCTCTATGGCACTCCCACAATGTTTATTGACATGCTTAGCCAACAAGAATTACACAAGTACGATTTGTCATCAGCTGAAGCTGGTAAGAGATTTAAAATCTAAATCTTTATGAATCTTAATCTTTATTAATCTTTATTCATCTTTATTTCATTATTTATTAATCTTTATTAATTTGTTTTCCTGAGTTTGTTGCGATACATATTTGTTGATGTTCTTAGGGTTAATTGGGGGATCAGCATGCCTCCCTGAGGTCGTGAGAAAACTTAAAACAGACATGAACTTGAAAGAAATAATGGTGAGCAGTTACATGCCATTTACATTTTAAAATAATGCTATACATCAATTTCTGTTAACATAAGAGTAGATCCTCCAAAATATGACAACATTTTTGCATCATGTTCTGTAACAGACAGGGTTTGGAACCACAGAGACCAGCCCTCTGACATTCCTGGGGTTCCCGTTAGACAGTGATGAGCTGAAGTTGAATACTTCTGGATGTATCATGCAACACACTGAGGTATACCTTCTATATATATATAGATATCTATATCTATATCTATATCTATATCTATATCTATAGATATAGATATATATATCTCACCATCATGATTAGNATATCTATATCTATATCTATATCTATATCTATAGATATAGATATATATATCTCACCATCATGATTAGTATTTAAGCAGGCATACCTTAGAAATTATTTATAAATTCTAAGGTATGCCTTTATTAATGTTAGTAAATAATATATTATTGCTTTATAGATGGAGGAAAAACTATTAATATAAGCAGAATATAAATTTGTTTGCCAGGTTGTGAAGAATCAGTTTTCCCTGTTGTATATACAGTATGTTGTGTATATGTTGTATTATATATGTGTTTTATATATGTCCTCATCCAATAATTAGAATTGTCTTTTTAATTCTTTAATTCATCAAGAAGATCACTTACCTTTAGGAAAAAGACTGCAGAGCATCCAAACCAAAATGTATTTATTAGCAACCAATTACCATTTACAACTGCAGACTTGATACATTATTGTAGCGGAAGAACCCATGTTTAATTTTACACCTTCTTACTAACATTTAGAATTGCAGACTTATGTAAGTCCATTGCAGTTCTGGATGGAAGTGCATGCCATTGCATTTGAGGTGCTGTGATTGATTTGCCTTAATCTACAAAGCATTAATAAATGATTTATTAATCAGTAATACATTCACTATTTAAACACTTTGAAATAATACCTTATATAGAAGGTGGTCTGTGATTTAACCCTGTGTGTTTTTACTACAGGCAAAAGTGGTGGACCCCTGTACTGGTCAGATTGTCCCTTTGGGGGTCTCAGGAGAGATGTTGATCCGAGGCAGTTGCGTGATGAAGGGGTACTGGGGTGATCCTGAGAAAACTAGAGAGGTTATCACCAAGGACCACTGGTACAGGACTGGGTAAGATGGATGCTGAAACACAGATGAAAACTGTACAGCATTTGTATGTTTGTATGAGAGAGAAAAGTTGTTTATGTGTGTTTACGCAGTGACATAGCCAGTCTGAACAGCCTGGGTTACTGCCGCATTGAGGGACGCATAAAGGACATGATCATCCGAGGAGGCGAGAACATTTACCCTGCTGAAATAGAGCAGTTTCTCCATACACATCCCAAAGTGACGGAGGCACAGGTAAGACTCAGAACCACAGGGGGACAGCAAAGAGCCTGCAAAAGTGTCAACAAATGACTTTGAAACCATCTATGTGGACAATTGTTAAAACATCATCATTTTTGTAAATATTATGCAGCATGAGGATATATTTCCCACAAACCACCACAAAGATTTTACGTGAATCAGCTGTCATGGTAGATTTGCATTCTAGGGCTTCTCTTTCTGTATCCCAGGTGGTTGGAGTGAAAGATGAGAGGCTAGGAGAGCAGGTGTGTGCCTTTATCAAGCTTAGGGAGAACCAAACTTGCAGTGCAGAGGAGATAAAAGCATTCTGCAAAGGCCAGGTGAGAGGAGTGACAGATAAAAAGGCTCAACAAACTCAGAGCACAGCTACATGTAAATGTTCTTTTCTAGATTTCTCACTTCAAGATTCCATACCATGTGATATTTGTAGACAGCTTTCCGTTGACTGCCTCCAGAAAGGTAGGATACTTCTGCACCAAATCCAGTTAATTTAAAATGTAAAGATTACCTTATTAATTTATGGATGATTATTATGATCTGGAACTGAAGTACCTGTTTCTTTTTTTTTTAAGGTCCAGAAGAACAAATTGAAGGAGGCAATAAAAAAGAAACTGGGTCTTTAATAAAGTAGATTTCTTTTCTTGGATTAATCACTGGACCAATATTTTCATTCAGAATTTATAATTTTTTTTTTTTTTTGNATTTTTTTTTTTTTTTGGTGTACAGTGAAATTATGTTGTCTTTAATTAAAGTATATAAAATACAAATGACAGAATAGTTTTAATCTCAAACTTTATTAACTTAAACAGCTTGATACAAAGGACTGAACCATTGTACAATAGTAAACCTCCTTATCTGAACACATGCCATTACAGATTGAAATAAATAGACCTTAATACCAACTGTCAGTCTGTACAAATGTGGTAGGTAAAGTTACCATCCTTACAAGCTATATATACACTGACTACAGAACAGATGTAAGCAACGGGATTGATAACAACTGAATATCAGGCCAAAGACTCCAAATTCTGTTTCCAAGATTTTAGCTGAGGAATTTAAAAGCTCTGTTACGGGAAGCGATGTGAGCACCAAATAAATTCAAACGATTCTGAGATGTAAAATGCAGGCAAAGTCAATATCAAATCTGCTAAAAATCAAATAGTTACATCAAGCAAACATTAGGTTCACATGATAGCATAATCAACAAATGTGCTGCATGACACAAAGACCACAATGCACAATAAATTCACATGAAGTTATTGCACGGTGTCAAAAAGGACCTTCTGTCAGCTTTCACTGCTTGCTTAGTATTTTTGGGAAATTGAAGTTTAATAGAGCCGAATTCATATTATTAATCCACAGCTGATAATTACATTGTATGAGAATGAGGTAAACAAGCCTGTTGTTACAATCAAAAACAAACAAACAAACAAAAAAATATAAAATTACATTTATTTATTTTAAAAAAAAAAAGTGAAACTGTTACGCCCAAACGTCACTGGACATCCAGAGGAAACTGATTGCGGCGAAACCTGCAGGGTTCAGTTTTAGGTGCAGGTTTAATTCCAGAAGACAGAAACAGCCGATATCTTAAAGGTTTAACATGGAGAGCGCTTCCAAATGGCAAAAAATTATGGTGAATAAAAGAAGAACTGGCTACGTGGCTTCGAACGGTCAACATTCACTTCAGTCATTCTTGTAAATATGGGGTCCCACCAAACCTTTCCAAGCCCATATTACACACACACATGCAAGGAAAAACAGCAAATAACAAATACAAATATTGCATTTTAAAGCATACAGTGATATAAATTAAGTCGTATGAGCATATCCCTTTTTAAATATAATACATTCTAAATTGAAATTAGTTTAACAGTGCAATTTAAGTGAAAGTATAAGAAAGGGGAAGGTTAAGAAGAAGCTGTGGTCTGTTTAGGACCGTTTGTCAGGATAGTAGTTTTCAGATGAGCGGTGGAACTAAAAAGCGTACCGCTTCAGCTTTGAGGTTTTAAGAGCAACACGTGCGGCAACATTCAGAGAAGCACGGTGCAGCTTCAGGCACGTGCGAGAACGTGGTAGGTACGTGAGTGCAAGCGACTCCACGACTACTCACAGATGCATTTACAGCTGCAAAATGGAGGCATAATTGTATAGTCAAGTCTCTCTCTCTCTCTCCCACGCACCAACTTCAGAAACGCGCATTCTCAAACAGGCAAACACGCATTCTCTCCTTTTCAAACACTCACTCATGCACGCATTCGCGCTTTGCACACAATGTAGCAGTCTTTCAAGCGTCCTCTCTGTGTCCACATTCTGTTGGGTGGTTCGGAGCTTCAGCAGGCATGTGTGTCGGGTGGGGGCGTCGCCTCACACACTCAGAGGCAGCAAGCCCGGAGGAGACACCACTCTGGATGACGCTATGGAGGTCAATGGGCTGGGATCCAGTCCGTTAACAGTTCTGTGGATCACCCGTGGACATGCATACAATGTCAGAAAACATGGGGCACACAGATAGAGTACAAACAGGAATGTGCATGGTCTCAGATGAGTAGCAATGCTGCATAAAGACTCACGTTTTGTCGAAATAAGTGGTGTGTAGTGAGTGAGAGAATTTGGTGGCGTTTTTCTTGATTGTGCCGTTGTCGTTGGAATAATTCTTTCTCGCTGTCTTGTCTTTGGCAAGGTTCCTGCAGGCTGCTAATTTGGACTCCAAAGCCTAGTGATAAAACAGGAAACAAACTGCATTTAACCTAATCCTAAGTATTTCTCTGTTAGTGCTGCGGTTTGGGGTGCAACAACATCTACAGCATGGACTAATACCTACCCCAACTTTCCTCAGAAGGTCACCAACAATGTTAAGCGCTGAGATTCTAGCAGAGGGAGTCAGGGATGAGCTTCCACAGCCATTGGTCAATGCTAAAGCACAAAAACCGACATTAGTGTGCATATCAGTATTTGGTTCAACTCCAGAGTGCAATTAAGAGATAAATCCAGACCTTTCGGGCTGATGAAGGGGTGCTCTATGCTCTTTCCTACAGGTGTAGCTGGGAGGGATAAGGAGGCCTGAACTGCAGAGTCCATCTTGTCGATGTCTAAGGTGGGTGAGCTGGGTGCTGACATCCGGTCTGTAGTCCTCTCCCGTACCGCCAGCTCCTGCCTCAGGTCTGCAAAGGACAGACTCAAACTCATGAGGTTCTATCAACCGAGACTTACGCTGATTTAATATGGAGGGCAGAAGGGGTTCTTTGGTGCTTTTCGGTCCGTACCTCGCGCTTCATCTTTCAGTCGCTGCACAGACACTAGAAGAGACTCCTTCTCATCCAGCTCGCTCTCCAGGAAGGCATTTCTCTCAATGGCCTGGTTTAAACGGCCCTCAAAGTCCTCAAGAGACACTATTGTTGCCCTGTAAAAAGAAGGAGAGGGGCACAACATTAAAAAAATCTAAATGCATCAATAATTACAGCTACAGCATAATCAATTGAATGTTGTCAAAATAAACACGGACAAACTACTTTTAAAATCGCATAGGTTGACATCATAGGTGTCAATCTGACCTTTTGGCTCTTTCCAGGTCATCGTTGGCCTGCTCAAGCTCCCGGACGTATTTGTGGAGCTGCTCCTTGATGCTGCGCGTCTGACCCAGGTCGTCCTCTAACATGGAAACCTGTTTGTAGCTCTGCGTGTACTGTTGCTCCAGCTTCTCCTGAGAGATTAAAGGGAAAAACAAGAAGCTGGGAGTGAATGCTTGTACAAAAACAAAGATGATTAAGAAATCAATTCCACACAACATTCATTTTATCCTCCTTTTGCCACAAAGTTTTTTTTTGTTTGTTTGTTTTTGCTATTTTATGGGTTAAATACAGTCATGATCAGCATAACTGGAAGCCTGTATGCATTATAAGATACAGCTAGTCAAGATGTTCAACATGATTTCATTTTCATAGAATCTCCTTTGTTCCTATGGAGGCCCTCAGGCTGGTTCGGCCTGCTGTACATTACAGCAGAGTCATAGCAGTGCACCGTGATGAAATTATAGCCCCTGGGGCATAATGACGGGAAAGCGTGACTCATGATGTCTCTGAGGGCATTTACACACCTGGTTTTCACCATTAGCATCTACGGCTCACATGTTGCCTGTTATGTGAGGAATCACAATATGTGTTTTTGATCTGTGCAATAATGGCTGTAGTAGATGGCTTCAAGTGTTTTAATGGTGGAAATGATCACAAAAATGGCCACTGAAAATGAATTGTTATGCTGACAGCGATTGACAAGCAGGTTTGTCTTTGTTGCTTTCTATTTTCTTCCTCTTTATCCTGACATCCACTTAAGCAGTGCTGAGGGATTATAGTGCATCTTATTAACACCCAACGTGCAAAAAGCACATGGGACCTTGTCCCCAGACACCAACAGGGATCAGGTAACGCAGAGTTAAACAGGAAACTCAATCCTAAAATAACCACCAGCTCAAGTCACCGAGCTGAGTTACCTTCAGGTTCTCCACCTCGTTCTTCAGTCTCTGGTTCTCAGCCTGCAGGTCTCGCAGGCGATGTTCAGCCTGACCAAGCTGTGCCTCTAACTCAGCCTCCAGCTCCCGACTCCCCTCCTGGAACTCCTGCAGCTCCTCCTGTGCCTCATGGCAGCTAGACAGGACAGATGGACAGACAGACAGACAGACAGACACACACACACACACACACACACACACACACACACAGTTATGGCTATAGCTTCCCTGCCCACCATCCACTATTCATTCTGAGAAGCTGATTGGTTGAATGACCTCGGACATGAGCTGTGAATACTGGCAGGTTTTTGTGCTGAACAATGACTCAGGCTGACGTATTTTCTGGAAGTTTTATCTCCACAGTCAGAAATAAACCTGAATACGTGAGAGAGACTGAAAAGCCAGTCAGATGTCATGAAGACTTTTTGAATTCAATCTCAGCCAAACAGAAAATAGTGTGTGTCTCGGCATGTCGAGCTCAGCATTCTGAATATAGCTCCACACACACAGCTGAACTGTGAAGAGTACAAGCTATGTGGGGGAAAAAAAAAAACAAAAAAAACAACAGGCCTTCTGTCATGTCCTATCGAAGAGGTTAAAGGTCAAGGATGAACGGAACACGAGGGGCCCAAAAACAGGATGAGGATACAGGCTAAGAAAGACAGCATATGTACTGCAGGGAAGTATCTGAAAATAGTTAGCGAGTCATCCAAACACACACTGATCTGCTGTTGTTGTATGCAGGCAGAGCAGCATCATGGTTCACACTGTTCTGAGATCAGCTGATGTTTGATGGTTTAATGGCCTCACAGTGGCTCTACAGAGCAGCAGAATCCATGAATCTGTTGTTGGGTTGACACACACACACACAGGCTGCTGCTTCATCAGCATACAGGACATAATTCTGCATGTTATTCTCCGCCACTACAGCAGGCTTTAAATAACCAAGAGTGAAATATAAAAGTGTTAAATTAGTGCTGCATGTGTGAAAATTCATGTTAAATATGTAGTGGGAAATATAAGGAATGGTAGCCTCGCAGCCTGGTTACGCTCATTATATCATGTTTATAATTCTCACTGGTTTAGGGATTTAGCTTTTCATTGGTAACCAGTAAATGTTTCCACTGTGAATGTTTGACCCTGACAACACGTAAGCAGCAAAACGTGAGGGAAGCCACAGAGAACTCTACGAGTTCTTTTTTCCATGGGCTGATGTTTTTCCCCTGTGTGCCCACAGCAGGAAATTCTTAAAAAAAAAAAAAAAAAAAAAAACTCCAGAATTTGAACCTCCTCTTTGCTCTTTTGCTGAGAAACCTATAGGTCAACAAACAGAAAACGCAGCCTAACACTCACTCAACCAAGATTTAAGCGATTGAGATTTACGCAACACCAGCTGTGGTCTGTGTCAAAGCAATATTCATTTCCTGCGTAGAAACCCGCAGCTGGCTGTGGGCACCGATTTCAAAAAGCTTGTCTGGTCTTTTACCTTATATGGTTAAACACAGACAAACTGAGGGAAAGCCTCTGAGCTCAGCCTTTAAATAGACACAAATCCCAGAAATATCCAGAAGCATTTGGTTAAAATGATGAAACTTATTCCATATTCTCATCTTCCATAACCACACTCAAAACCATATATTCAGCAAAGTGACATCTGGCTATTATGTAAGAGTGAGACTCTGCATGTTTTGAGCAACGCCTGGCGACTTGCTGTTTACAGTGTGTTCATTTTTTTTTTTTTTTTTTTTTTTTAAAGGAGGAATCCATGGATATCATCATCTGATCTCGAAGTCAAAACGAATAACAACCTATATGACACACTGTTACATAACCTCATTTCCAAGAATGAGCTTCATAAGCAAATTGAAAAGCTCTCTCTCTGTATATATATCACGATAAGAACTTTTTTGTTTTTTAACAGAAAAAGCATCACAAAGATGTTCTACAACATGATAAAGATTCTGCTTGTATCTCATATGTTCCTACCTTTTCTTGTATTTGAGGGCTTGGGACTTCCAGTAATCAACTTCCTCATCCTTTGATGCAAATTTGGGAATCATCTCTATGTCCATGGCAGGTCTGCCTGAGGATTTAAGAGACATAAAGAGACATTTATTAAACTCACAGCCACATACATTAACTTACAGTCATATACATGAAAAAAGAGGCCAGGCTGCTGCTCATATGACTAAAAGTAAGACAGGGATTTAAATGTAGATTTAATCATTGTCAGACATTTTCTGTCATTTGACATGTAAAATCAGGCACAGTGCTTTTCCGTGATTAGCTGAAATCTGAACAACCTGATGAGTCGAGATTAAAATGTTGTGGCTTTACTTCCCTCACAGGCTCCAAACTCTTATCATTACTCACTGAAGAGAATAACAAACAAAAAATTCCTTTGCAAAGCTAGATCATCTTGGCCATGTCAGCCTGCAACTCATGAATCACTGCTTACAGCCTCTGATCAGGATGGGGGGAAAAAAAGAAAAGAAAAAAAAAAAAAAAAAAAAAAAAAAAAAGGCCCTTATCTTCAGCAACATCGTCTTTGATAAGCTGACAGATGAGGCTACATGTAAGCCTGTCTTGGGTTTGATTACAGCCTCAGTGATATGACGCCCACCGACCTGCTAATCATTAAAAATGGGCCTCCTGCTCATTAAATGTCAAACCTCCTTATAGCGCAACTCATTTGATGTAATTGTCAACATAATCCACCACCAATAGCAATTCATGTTCCTTTAGTTTGGTTAAATACATCAAAAAAGTCTGTGTAGTTTTGATGTTTCAACCTAAAGTTTTTCATCTTCCAGCCTCTTTGAGGAAATGCAGCTTTATTAGGTGCTTCTTCCTTTATTCTGGTGAGCTACTGTATTAAACCCTCCTTACTCCATGATCAATGTGAATATGCTAACCAGTTTTTTAGGAAAAAATACACACATCTGGAAGGTGTGTGTGTGTGTTCTGTGTTGGCAAAATACAGCTGCTGTCCAGGCATTCCTGTTCCTGTAGCTCCAGGAATATTCATAATCCATTCAGGGTTATGGGGATTTCCTGCACACAGGTCAGTGTCGTACAGGATACTACACAGCCAGACTGAAGGTCAAACTACTTGCAACAGTTTAAGACATTTTTTATGGCTAGCGAATTTCAGTAGCATTTTTAAAGTGTCAGTGCAAAAAAAAAAAAAAAAAATAACTTAGACAAGTAAGAAAGTCTAGACTAGCCTGACGCTGACTTTGGGTTACGTAGGGGGCTATGTTATGAATGAGACGGTGTGGACTCAGAGGGATGTAGGATCAGCAGCAGAACCGCCTCGTCTTCCTTTTAAGCATTGCTGTGTGATGGCATCACAAACAACAGCCACAAGGCCCTCACGTGTCAGTACACTACTCTGGAACTCACAAAAGAATCCAGACACCAAAAACACATAAGGGAGAGAAAGAGAAATTGATATTTCCTATCAATTCCAGCTGTAATCATACAGCTAAAGAGAACACGGATATATGAATGTCCCTCCAGCTTACAAAAGGTGTGAGTGACAGAAAACAAGAGAGTGGCATTTCCATGGTGATTCAGATCAAAGGCCCAAAGAGGATAAGACCACCCTCCCTCTCAAAAATTACATACTTATCTTATTACACTGACCAATAATAACATACTCAAATCAAATGTGTCACAGAGGTATGTCAAAGGTTTTCCTGTTCCTATTTGCTGACAAGCATTTTTAACATATTTAGGACAGATGAGAACAGACAGGCCCTGTGCTGATCGCACAGCACATCTATTTAGTGCCATGACGTTTCCTGTTACTTCTCATTTCAGCATCTTTTGTGTGTGTGTCAGCATGACCTCTGGAGCTTTTTTTTTTCTTTTTTACAAAAACAGGTCCTGCTGGTCCTCTGGTGAGCACACACTAACGGTGACAGTCCTGGGGAGTAACTGGGGAGCCATCTGGATATCACACAGAGAGGAAAGCAGGGAAGAGAGAGTTTCCTGCCCCTCGTTCTTGTCAGTATACATCCTCTTTTACTGCAGATGACTGTGGGATTACTCACTGTTCAAGTACTCACTCTTGTAATCACATTTGTATTTCATTCATCTGGGGCCTAGAAATGGGAGGATGAGGGGGATTCCTGAAATCCAGTTTCAGTCATCTCTTGAGAGGCCTATTAGTTTATATAGGATGTAAATGATCAGTCCTACAGAAAAACACAGGGGTGTGGTGGTTAGTTTTCTCCTGGTCTAGGCTTACATTTTGGACCCTTGTCTATAAAGGATGGCCCACATGTGGACTAGAAAATGCAAGTAGAGATTTACTACAACCATACCTCATTTCCATGTCAATGAACTGAAGAGAAATTCAACAACAGGTATCTTTCTAGTTTCTACGCAACTGATATTTTATCATGCAAAACTGGTCATTTATTCACAACCAATACAGATATTTCACTCAAAAACTGGTAACCTAAAACACCGCTCAAATATAGAGGAAATTACATTTTACTGGTTACCTTATATCTCGCAAACACTGCTATCAGTGTGCCTCAGTCAGAAACCGGCTGGTTTTCAGAATGTACACTGTATTCCCTTAAGAGACACACAGAAAGACTTAAAAACGGCAACCTGCATCTGCTATTATTATTATTATGAAGACAAAAAATCAAAGAGGAAAAACCTCAAAAACCTCTCGACGCCCATCGAATTGTCATCTCACCAACAACAGCACAGGTCGGTAAAGACGGTATTCAGCTTTAACAGCTTAGACATTTAACACCTCAAAACAGAAAATATCCAGTGTTAAATTCCTTACCTGGCCACGACAAATCCGGGTCAAACTGTTATCTAGTTGAGAACCAGCGTTAAATCCACCGCACTTCTCCCGGCCTATGCTGATACTGCCAGGACTAAACTCTGTTTAGGAAATTGCCAACGCGTCTCCCGGAACCAACGTAAATCCCGACATGTACGTACGTGGTGACGTCAATCACGTTTAAGTGATTACTGGGCTGGGCGACTATAGAAGTAGAACTAGTAGAATGACCTGCACATTTTAGCTGTGGCTGTCTGTAGCTGTCAGTGACCACAAGGTGGCATGTGATTGCTAAAAATTAAAATTAAAGAAACCAGCACATGAATAGAGAAGATGGAATATATATATATATATATATATAGTAAGTGATATGCTTGACGGACTTGTTGGAATTACCTGTAATAGCAGTCTATAATAGAATTGTTGTCAAATTTCCTGCAAAACGTGATGTTTATTAATTATGTTTATGCCTTGTGTACCCCATACTATAGAATTTAGAATTTTTCACTGGAGTTCAACCAGTCAAACTTAGAACACCCGTGGATAAAAATGCTGCTGTCTGTTTGGCCAAGATTTTTCTGCAAAATTCGAGTAGTGGTTCAACTACTTTTCTATTATTGTACTCTACAATTACCAAGTAATTTGTGTCCCTCCAATTTTTTTTTCAAGAAAACATTAAGATGTTTTGATCACTGAGAAAATTAGTTTAATAGCAGGAACAAAATGAAGAAAACTACCAAATATATTACTACAAAACAGGACTATAAATGTAGCTTTCCCATTGCTAGGTCCCTTGATGTTTTTGTCAAGAACTGAAAGAACCAGATTAATGTGAACAAGCTTGGCTACTTAAACTGCCAGTACTGCGTTAGGGACCCAGTCAGTAAGTGGCTGCAGCCAGAGGTGGCAGGCCCTGTTTTACAAGTCGCCTCCACCCACAGCCAAAAGTAAAGAAAGTCCTGCGGGGAGGAAAAAAATAACTTGAAGAGGACTGAAGACAACCTCTCGTTTTTCAAAGGAGGACTTTTAAAACCTTCTGGTGATTATTGATTTGTTTCTGCAGTGATTTAAAATTCCCATGGCACTTTACAAGGAAGAGAGCCAGGAAAATGCACACGAGTCTGAGTGTCCTGTGTGCTATGAGTGCCTGTCGGGTACTGAAAGGACCCTGAGCTGTGGACACGTATTCTGCCACGACTGTCTGGTCAAAACACTGGTCAGTATCAACAGAGATGGAAACGTCAGAGACACCATCGTCTGTCCCATCTGCCGACATCTGACATTCATAAAGAAACAAAAAGAAGCAGTGGTGTCCCTCTCAGGGAACAAAGATCCAGACGGAGAGCAGACTCTGGAGGTGCCTCTTCCTCTGACACCGGGACAACTCCAAAACGCACGGCGCGCCTCCAGGAACAGTTTGCCGAGTGGCTCTAATTGGTTTACACGTTGGTTTAGGGGGATCTCGGAGCGAGTCCGTCGGCATAGGTTGGTCAGTCCCAGCCATAATGCATCACATATCTTCATCATCAGCGCTCAGGGGAGACCCATGGCTGAAGAAGATGCGCTCAGCGTTGTGATGACTGTGGTTCAGCCTCAACGCAGACGAAGGCGCAGGATTTGCACAACTGCACGTTGTTTGCTCGTCTTGCTTTCAGCGTTTACTATATTGGCATTGGTGGCTGCAACTTTACCCTGGATTTTGTTGGCATAGCCCTTCTGTGGGATTGTGGAGTATGGAATGCCAGTAGGACAACGGACATTTATAATACCTACAAGAAAACATTTCCCCGGGGTTAATTAGCCAATGCATGCAAGATGAGGAGTTAGTGATTAAATAATCTGGACTATTCAGCGAATATTCAGTCATTTTCTACTAATTTGTGAGCTTTTCTTCCTTTCGCTTTACCCCTTAGGATGCACTTTGTCTTACAACATTACTGTCATTTTCCTCCCTGATTTGAAAGAAAAGTCAGGAGGGAGTTTATAGACATACCTCTGTCCCTTATGTGCGTTTCTAGGCAACAGCCTAAAATAAAGCAAAGGTTAGGGCTGCCTTGACAGCTTAAGTCTTTTGTTTCACATTCCTGTTTGTGAGATGTTCTACCTGTTTTATGAGTAGCAGCATGCGGGCAGAGTGCACATAAATGTAACAAAGCACATCCAAAAGTATGCTCATTCAAAGGTGGCCCTTATTTAAAGCTGTAATTTCAACAATTTCAAAATTAAGAATTGCAGGAGAACAAAAGTCACTTAGCCTCAACTAATCCCACTGCTGTTAAAGCAGCTAAATTCATTGTTGTGCTATACCCTGTTTCTGGATACCCTGTTTCCAAGCACCATGCAGGCAGTAAAGGCAAATAAGATGGAAGCTAGAGAGCAAAAGCATCTATCCCACTTTCAGGATAGTTTCATGCATCTGCATATGTCCTTAAGGGAAGGAAAAAGGAGGGGTGACTTTTTTGGCAGTGAACTAAAGTTTGTTTAGGGAGGTTAAAATGTGTGTAATAGTGGTGACTCACTCATAGAAAATATATATTAGGGTAATGTTGACTGCAGATAAACCTTCTCTTAATAGGGTGCCATGCCATTGATAGATGTCAGGTGTTTTAATTTTTTTTTTTTTTTAATTTTTCTTCCATTTTAGACATTCATTCTCCAGAAACTGATCAAATGAAAATGTTCATTATGTGCAGCATTGGTGGGTGTTAGTGGGTGTGTTACACCCCAGTATGAGTGTCGTCCTATGGTGACTCTCCTCAATAGTAGTGCTGAATTGTAACGTGCTGAATGGCAGCGTAAACAGAACCACCTTAAACTTTCAGTAAGAAATAATTGATGCACCCATGGAAGTCCGAAGGCGACAGACTAGCAGGAAGGGATGATCTGCGTCTGGCTGTTTTCTGTAAGGAGATACACCAGTGGAATGCAGCTTTAGGTTACCACTGTCTCTGAGAGTTCAGATTGAACAGAGATACCTGGGTTCATTTTGACTTGCATAAATTATGTAACATCTAAGAATATAAGGTAACAGGGAAACTGCTTTCAAGAAAGCATTTAATCTTAAATACTCCTGAGCAAGGAGTTCAACTTTGTTTTAACCGTGCGTTATGCAACACAAGTTGGTGATTCATGAAAATTGACTGGTTCACAGAATGGGCTTTGTCACCTCATCTTCTTGACAAACATGAACACTCCTAGTTTCCTCCTGTCACAAGTCTTCAACCATCTTGCTGGTCCAGTCATTCAGGTTACATACTTCAAGAGGCTCCAGCTGTTCAGCTGCGCCTTCTTAATGTGTGGGAGCAGTAGAACAATTTATTCATTTGCTGAATCAAACTTATTAGATGTCATTCCTTCTTGAGGTTTCCATGTCAGCAAATGGACAGAAATGAGCCACATCAGTGCAAAATCCAGTATTCCAAGAAACTTCAAGTACAGGATAAAAGCAGAAAGAAGGGTAGTTTCAATTAGTTCAGGTTTGTATTATCACAATGTACCCATAGTGAAAAAATAACTCAGTGAAACAACCTCCTGTATGATTTAAGTTTCGCAACCAATATGCACATGCTTTTGTATTCCTAGGGCAGGGTTCTCAAAGTGAGAAGTGCCCCCTGACCTCTTCCTCCAGGGGGCGCAGAAACATAATAGTGGATGCAAGGGAAAATGTGGAGCAGAACTAAAATTGAAAGAATCTGTTGCATGAAGTTAGTTGGTGTGAGAGAAGAGGAGGCAGAGGATAGGGTTAGATGGAGGCAGATGATTCGCTGTGGTGACCCCTGAAGGGAAAGCCGAATGGAAAAGAAGAAGAACTAACATAGTGCTTTCATATTAGCAAGATTATTCAATAAAACAGTGAGATGATATTTAAAGTACAAAATGGACAGATTTTTGACAGGGATGAAAAGAAAAATGTGTGATTCTTGTGGCCACTAATCAGGAGAGCCTTAGCAAAAGTACACTGCATTATACAAAGAAATGCTGACATCAAAACAGATTAGCTTTAAAGTACACAATGTTTTGATTGATGAATTGATAAATTGATCAATGTTATTACTGTGGTCAATTTAATCAAATATGGTATTATTGTGTTGCACTTTATTAACAACAAAAGTGTTTTTATTGTCTGTAACCATGTTGATTTTTTTTTTTTTTTTTTTTTTTTTTTGTACTTGATCTGTATGGAAACTCCAAGAGGTGACACATCAGCCTTTGGGTTTTTGCTTTAACCTTTTCTATATTATTTAATATATGAAGTGTATTATTTTCTGTATTTCAGCTCATATCACAACATATTTGTAATGTCATTTTTTATACACTAAAAACAATGAAAAAAAAACACATGAAGCAGGCAAGATTCTTAAAAATGTAGAGTTTAATATATATATTTATTTCTGACATTCTGATAAGGATTGCAGGTAGGCTTCACAGTACACACTGTGTTCCACTTGATATGCTAAGCAGAGGAGGGAGAGGTGGGTATGGTGGGCTTGACCAGTGCAGGTTTTGTTTGTACACTAGTAATGAAAGCAGAAGGAGGCAGTACATCCACAGGCAACATCCACTCCTCTACCGTATTGCTCAATAACCCACTAAAGACCATTTGTTATGATCCACATTCTCAAGAGTTACTTTACTTTTGATCCTGTAACCCTTAAATTGCTCATTTACAATCCCTAAAAAGACAGTGATTGACACAATCATGAATTATCAAAAGACTACAAGTGCATGCATGACAATTTTTTCCCTTTATCCTCTTTGAAAATCTCCCATATACAACATATAAACAAATAGAATTTTTTACTTTAAACTGACACGTGATGGTGAGGTGGGAAAGGAAATGTAGTCGAAGTGCTTGTTAAACTCTGTGACTGTGTTTTTGGTGCAAGATGTGGCTTCTACAAGCAAGTTCTTTAAAATTGCAGGAAAGTTACTTTAAATGGCTAAAAAACTATGATGTGTAATAAAATGATGAACTGGTTAATAGGGTGAGGGTGCACATGTTGGACTTTTCAGCAGCTTAATAATCACACCTATAATGAATATGAATGCATGCTTTTAGGTGACTAAGCTCCAGTTATGATGCACAAATGCATTACAGTAATACTGCTGTGTATTGATAATTATACATGCCAACAGGCCCTCATTTACCTTCATCCAAATACAAACATTCTCTACTAGCAAATAACCAATTAATTATCACAAAACTCAAGTAACATACCATGTGAAATCCGAGTCACATTCAGTGATCACACAGAGAGATACCCCTGCCTCCTCATATAAATTATGCATCCAGCACAGAAAATAAAACCTCTAGTACACACTAATTATTCCTATAGTTCCAAAGTAACAACCAATGTGAGGGCACTTGCAATTGTTGTCATATAATCACCACAACTATCACTATAATTATCAACATCACCAAGAGCTCCATAAACATATTCCAAAAAGAACACACACACCAAAGCACACCGTAGATCACTTGTGGAGATAAGTTTATCTAAATTACTCTTGCCAGGAGTAAATTAACACCTAAATCAAAATGGATAAATATAATTAATTGCTTAGCAAAAAAAGTAATGGGTTTTTCTGTTGGTTTGGGAAGAGTGACTCTTTTTGGACTTGGAATTGGATCATTAAACACAGTAATTGCACTTGACTGACAAAATTATTTTCCAAAGACTTTTTGTATGAAATTAGAAAAGTGGCACTGCAGAATCTGTTATTTGATGAATGGGGAATAGTCTGCCTGATGATACCAGCTGCGTTAAGTAGCCCAAACTGTCTTGAGGGAAGCAAATTTTTTTTTTTTTTCGAAAGGACAGAGATGAATTAGAAATGCCAGGTTAGATGTTAAACTTCTAGTGATAGATGTGCCAAATCTGACTCTTCTAGTCAAATAAGCAAATAATTTTCCTTCACTATAGTCAGTCCAACAACATGTCTGTGCACGTTCTGAAAGTCATCCAGGTCATTGGATCTCTAGCAGCAGTATTTCAAGGCAACTTTGCTGTTTAGTCTTGAAGATATTTCACCACTCATCCAAGTAGCATCTTCAGTTGTGAGTCAGTGATGGGCAGAAAACTGGCCTTTATCCTTTGAGAGTAATTCATACCTTGGGCCAAGTAACTCCTTGGGGTCACATGGCAGTCATGTGAGAGTGCTTGGAGTTGTTAGAGTCACATAAGTAGAAGTGCAAATGGAAGACGCCAGGGTAGAGATGTTAGGACAGCATTGTAGTAGGTGATAAGTGCACTTACAACACTGTCCCAGCGTCTCTTCTCTGGCGTCTTCTATTGCAGAGCCTTTTGCACCATGAGTCCCATGTGATCCTAGATGTTACACTACAGGCCAGAAGCTGAGGCCACCCCCAGAGCATGACCAGATTGTGTAGCAATTTGGTCATGCTTTGGTCAAGCAAGTTAATCCCAAAATGATCTGGGAGAAGGCAGACAGCAGGCTACTGAATAAAATGTTAAAATGTATAAGCAAGGGAGTTTGGGCAAGGGAGCTGGAACACAATTGGATGGAGTGCCAGAGCACTAGACTGAGCTGATGCCTTCATTAAAAATCATTTCTTAAGCCATAGTGGCTACATAATGTGCTCTTGTTGACAAATNGCCTTCATTAAAAATCATTTCTTAAGCCATAGTGGCTACATAATGTGCTCTTGTTGACAAATTCCTTCTTGAAAACTGATTAGTTACATTTATTTTTTATATTTTTGTCATTTACTGTGCAATAAATTGCAAAACAAACACTGTATTAATGATTTATTTAAAAATCTGGGGGTGGCCTCAAAATTCTGGCTTGTAGTGTACCTGGCCCAATGTGTGAACAAAAATCAAAGAACACATGCTGGTTTACTCTCCACCACTGACTCAAAACTGAAGAAGCTACTTTGATGAGTGGCAAAATGTCTTAAAGACTAAAAAACTAAGCAAGTCCAGTTGCCTTGACCTACTGCTAGCATTAATCCTCGTTATGCATAATTGATTAAAAATTCCAGAGGGCTCAAAGTAATCTATTTATTTACAGAAGAATCTGTGAAATCTGAACTAAAAATAAATGTTAGAACACTAACTCATTAGTGCTCCAGCCTGTCTGAACAAGACAGAATTAGAAAGACCATAACTGATAACACAACCGAATAGCATCCTCCATTTTAGCTGCAGCATCATTGTTACCTGTCATTATATTGAAACATTATGAATCTACAGTAAACCTGTTAATTGTGTGCAGTGACAAAAATAACATCAAATTTTTTAATCATTACAGTTTCTACACATGATAAATATCAGCACATATATTAATAATATATACTCAAGATATGCATTTTACATATACTTTCCCTCTCAGCTTTATATACATTAATTTATGTATAGTCTTTGTATTTACACTAGGGATCAAAGGTAACTGAACCTGAAGCATTTGAAACAAGGTTAAGAGAGAAAGAGAATCATATGAACCAAAAGGCAGTATAGTCAGGCTGAAACCTCAAATAAGTCATCCGTCCACTATCATCACACAGGAGCACATGGGTGGTCTCATATTATTCTCTAAGAACAACAACAACCACCACCACAACAACAGCAACAACAAAAATACTGAGAAAACACTGCCACTCTGAGGCCCTTGATTCAAAGCGGTTTGATCATATTGGCTTGTCATGCAAACACATTATGGTGCTGTCTTAGTACCTGAATAAAAGATGCATGTTCAGAAACTTGAATTTACAATTTAACATTCTTCTCATACTGTCTTTTGTGATAGTAGAGGGTGACAGTAAACATGAAACTGTATGAAATGATAATTGTTCATCCTGCATGCCAAAACTGTCTGTAGGGCTCAGTTTTTTTTTTCTTATGTGCACAAAAACCCTGTAAGCAATATAACCAGACTTCTGCACACTCTCCTCATTCTTAGGATGGGCTTTGTACTTAACCACGTCATGGAGTTCCCTAAATGAACATTGCAGAACTTATGAATTTAATATTGCAACTTGATTGCATGTTCTAATAAGGCAAAAAGAAATGTAAAAATTACAGACCACTGCTTAGATAAACATAGATTAATAAAGCAAAGCACGAAAGGAAACAATAAAAAGTCCTCTATGTTTCCAGTCTTCCCTCCAAAAGGCAACTGTTCCTCCACTATGTCATTTTGGCGTATATTTGGAGTTAGATTTTTAGCGAGCAATTCTACAAGTTGAGTTTCTTTGCAGCCTGTAGCAGATATGAGGGAGGGTTCAGGTTCTGGTTTTAGGTGGGCATTGATGAGGCCATACTGGTGTTTCCATCAGGCCTTGGCGGTAACAGAATATGTACAGCCCCAGGGGTGCTGGTAAGCGTGATGCCTTAGTGTCATAGGTCATAGGGTGGTGCTCTGGGGTTCCTCCTCAGGCACAGCATCCCCCTCTGGAGAGTCTGTCACTGCCAGGGACCTCCTGCAGGGGGCACCGCTGAACTCATCGATGAGGCTGTCCAGATTGACATTGATGGAGGGAATTTCATAACTGAAGATATCTAATGATAAGCATGGTGGGAAAGGTGAGTATGATAATGGTGAAAATTGTGAAGGTGAGCAAAGAGGAGGAGAAGAGGGCAGATGATGATAACAATGAGGTGTAAAAATGAAAGAGAGCAGAAATAATATTTAGTCTTTTTCATTCAGAACTCATGGCATAATGATATCTGCCCTCACTGGAGGAATCAGAAGATTACATGTGCTTCACTTTCTACACAGGGATGTTGTCAGTGTGTTGTAAGTCACATCTCTACCGAACAAACTTAGCAGTGACTAGTGTAGCATGTCAAAGCTTTTTGTGTCTTTCAAGACAACAGTCATTATGTCAGATAAAATACAATAATTCAAAATGACTGCACAGTGACACATTACTGTACACATTTACAACAATGGCTGGATAAACCAACACAGAGGCAACAGGATGTGTGTGGAACTCTGTGAAAAATGGCACCAAGACACCAAGTGGGCTTGAAGTAACAATGGAAATCTCATGAGGACTAAATATTTGATCTAAATATACATACTCTTCAGTGCTGCTGCATTTACATGATGCAGCAAGTCCAGGCAGAGACTGATGACTATTCCTGTGTAGGAATGAGATGGAGCGTGGCAGTGTAGTAAGAGGGAGCAGAGGTTATAAAAAGCAATGAACCTGCCAAAGGAGGAGTGGGGGGTTACCTGTGGGCCCCCTCATACTGGTGGAGGTGGCGTTAGAGGGGGGATGTCTGTTGGCATAGGGCTGGGAATGGGGAGAGAAAAGGGCGCTTTACGATGGACCTTTGTAAGCGACAGTGTCTGCAATGTGAGCGCAGTGTGGTGCACTCTGGGAAGTCCTTAAGCCATGCAGTATCAGTTAAACTACAACACCATGCAAAAAGACAATACTGTCAACCCACTGTCAGGGAATGAGGCAAAGTGTTCTGATTGAGAGCTAGAGGTTGGTACTATGTTTGAGGCAGGCTGCAGGAGACCCCAGAGGCAGCCACAGCACAAGGCCAGGCGGTGAGATGGAGCACACGGGGCGGGGGCGGTCTGGCTTACCCTAAAAGTCCCCCTCACACTTAGCCCACACTGAATCCCTGGCCTCACACAGCTGCAAGGTACACAATAGTAGCAGGGGGAACAAGAGAATGATAAATATAACAAAGTGACATAATGGTAGGTATATATTGACAGAACACCTCATCATCAGAACATCATAGATATAATGTGGGATTTGACTGGCTAAGTCTCTGTGCCTGCTAGGCAATAAGAGAGACTGGACTGGTTGAACTGCGTAAGCCTCTGACCTACCTCTGCCGAGTGAGGGTCTGGGTAACACAGATAAACAGAGAGCACATGATGAATCTAATGGCGACTTCCATACAAGCAGGACGAGCTATGCTTCTCTGATGTTTCCACACGTTACCCAGAAACATCATCACATAACACAAGCAATGAATACATAGGTCAGGAGATTTTCTTGCTACAATTGCAAAAAAAAATATTTACATTATGTCATTCTCAGGCAACTGTGTCTAAAAGGCAACTTTTATTCATTCTGACATTCTTTTGGGAGCAGTTTATAAAGGGGACAGGTGTCGTACATCTACAGGGACAATCTGAAAGTCCTACAGAGTCCTACACTCGTCCACCATCTCCATTGGACAGAGCCACAGCAAGTCTGAGAGAGGGCCGCTGGAGCCCCACCTGTGGTGGTGGGGGTGGGGATGTTGTTGTCAAGGGTTGCTGTTTACCTGTAGACATGCTTTCCCCGGGAGACAGTCCGTCCAGAAGACCCTGCTCCAGAGGCTGGGGAATTGGGGCAGCAGCTGAACCAGAAAGCCCTGATGGGGCTGTGGGTGGCTGAGGAGGGGGCAGGCTGGGTCTTTGCCTGGGCTTAGGGGCAGGCCGGGACTTGGTGAGTGTGCCGGTCAGAGAAGGTGGGGATGAAAGAGAGTGAGGACCCCCAAAAGGAGTCTGCCCAGGTGAGGATGGGGGCACTTGGCCTGGGGGACAGGCCAGTCCATATGGGGAGGGAGTGCTAGGAGGGGTGGGGGACAGGCTGACCGGCGATGGCTGACCTGTAGACTGGTCTGACATCCCGCCAGACTGGCAGTAAGGGACCTTGGGAGGCACAGGAGCCAACTTCTTAGAACCTGGGGACACACAACAGTTCTATTATTGTCTCCTCTTAAAAAGAAAAACACAACGATCCTCCTAATTTAAACCAAGCTCAGAGTGGGAGAGGTTCTGACCTTTACGTAGGGTGTGTGGACTGTGTTCTGTGGAGTGGGGGGACTGGATGCTGCTCTGTGGACTACAGCTTGGTGGGACCGTAGGACCTGCAACCTGGATGGCTTTGTGTCCAATTACAGGAGAGAGTTCTTTACTCTTCAGTGAACTGAGAAAGACAGGCAGATATTATTGTGTGACATATTACATTTGTCTACAACGTCAGTATAGCTCATCCTCCACAACAGCAACCATCATCATCATCATCATCATCATCATCATCATGACATAGCAAGTAGCGATGTATATCTGAAGTTGTTTGATCTTTTGGTATTTGGAATGCAATGAAAGCATCATTGACTGACCTGGTAACATGAACCTGAGCCTCTTATTGACTGAAGTAATGAAGTTAGATGGTGTTGGTACAGTATTTTCAAGTGAACAGATGTGTCCCAAAAACCTGATTTTGCAGCTTTATATTTTGGAACACTACTAGATTGGACAGAATGGTCACATTTCAGTGAGAGGAAACAATAAGTTATAAAATGAAAACTTAAATTTCCCTTCAGTGGGGTTTTCTATTTGGTACCTTTTTGTGTATATATGCAATTGCACTTCATACAAAGCCTCTGTGCAGATAGAGGTTTTCCCAAGAACAGAATTTTTTGGATGTTAAGTGCTCCCAAACTTGTTAGCTTCGACCAAGATGCCGGCGAGCTGAATTCCTTCAGGTATTAGTCAAACAAATTGCATTTGTAAAAAACAAAAAAACAAACAAAAAAACAAACAAAAAAAAATCTTGTTTAGCATTAGGATTAGTTTTTAGACAGTATAGTGAAGACATCAAACAGAGCAGAAATCTCACAAGACAGCATCACTGTCTCCAAATAGTATGTAATCAAGGAACCACTGAATGTTAGATATTTCAGCCCAGCGATTGCCCTTTACCTTCCAAAACACCTTATAATCTGGATGACTTAGATGAACCTTCACAGACAGATGACACCTGTAAATGTGATCTCCTTCTGAAGTAAGTATGAGCCATGCACCTCACTGAAGGCCATCTGAGTGGAAAGTCATTCAAGACTGTTAAAGAATCACTGTAATGATTCACGCTGTGCTGTGTGATTGTAACACCAAAGATGTATGAGTCAAGAAACTGCTTGACTCACTCAGTGGTTTCAGTCTAGCGAAGAAACGCTTAGAAAAAAAGCAATACTGGTTTTAAAAGCAATACTGGTTTTCATTTTTGGTAGACAAATGAAGCATTCTATATTGCAGGTTAGAAAAACATTTCTGAAAATTTGCTGAATAAATACAATACATGCTATCAGATAGTCATTGTCAAGTGAGTGCTATATAAGCCAGTAACATCCTCAGTTGCTAGGCAACCCCATGAGAGGCATCCCTAGACAACCTGTATGTTACAGAATCTGAAGTATGTAATCTCAAGGAGGAAAAAAGCAAAAGAAAATATGAGCCAGCGAGGTAGAGGACAGGAGAGATACAGCTGCCACCCTGTGGTACATCCATACTGGCCATGGGTGTGGTGTATTTACCTAGTCAGCCTGGGGAGTCCTCTCTCTCGGACACAGGGACAGGCAGCCCACGGCGGGGGTGGGGGTGCGGATGAAGGAAGGCTAGGGGGGTTGCCAAAGGACTGGTCATGTCGGGTTAGTACCAAGGGGGTTTTGATGTAGAGTGGTGAAGCATTAGTGTCAGGTGGGGGGGCATGTGACATGTCACCAGGTGGGCTGTGCTTGGCGAAGTGCAGACAACTGGGTTTGGGGTTCGAATTGATGTCAAGTGACGAGGAGGAAGAGGAAGAGGAGGAGGAAGGGGGCGGAGCAGGGGGAGTGAANCTGGGTGACACAAGGAAGTTGGGTAAGGAGGGGGTGGCCGGTCCTCCCCTGGGGGTGGGTGGGCATGAGAAGTGTCCGGCCGATTGGGTGATACGTTGTCTGAGCTGTAGATATTAAGAGAATAAACAGCACACAAAAGAAAGAGCTCTATGATTGAACAGGGAGACGATTTCGAGCGATACAGGATAAGCTGCTTTGATGATTAGGTGTTAGTGTGGTAGCTCGTCCGTAGCGAAGCGAAAAAAAAAATTGCATTTATTTTAGGGTGGGTGGTGGGCACCAAGCCTAGCACACAGTTAGCTTGGTAAAAAATACAAAGACAAGCACAAAAGAACAGCAAAGGAAAAGAAAGTTGTTTGTATTGCCAAAGGAAACAAAAACAGTGTGTTGGACTCCCTCTGTGATCACCTTGTGTCTGCACACTGCATGGAACTGGGAGGATCTGTCTCTAGAACCAAAGTGGTGATCTGCAGTTTACAATATTATCAGGTTGAACAGATGAGTGAGTATCTGCCCTCTCTGCATATTAAAACCCTTTTCTGCTCTAATCCTATATGGCTTATTTGCACTGCAGGTCCTGCAGTCAGCCCAGGGCAGCATGAAACAGACACAAAACCCTTTCATTGGCTGAAAGAGCCACAGGACAGGAGAGGAAAGCCAGCCAAGCCAAAAGCCTTATTATCACTTGTCTGCAACACAGGAAGAGACAGCAACCATGAGGTGATTATTCATGTGTTCCACTATGATAATCATACCATTCGGAAAAAATGGTGATTGGTCAGTGTAAACAGAAAAGGAAAGAAATTACGACCAAAGCTGATGAAGCCAAGCCACATCAATGGGAGATTTGGAAATATTAACATGCTCGCAAGGACTTACAGGTTGAAGCTTAACACCATGTAAAGAATAAAACTTCCAAAACTGGCAATAACAACACCTCAGAGCTGAAGTCATATAATTACCCATTTGAACATTTTACCCACAGTGACATAAACCTGCCAAACTACAGGGAGAATTAAAGACATATGGAGAATGGGAAAATAGAAAAAAAATAACAGAATGAGAAATGGCAGTGATGAGAGAAACACTAAATGTAAAAAAAAAAAAACAAAAAATTTAAAGAAATAACAAAACAAAGGAAAGACAGTGCAAATTAATGACAGAAGGATCTAAGTCACACAGAGCTGACAAAGCTGATGATGGCAATGATGATGTTGATGGCAATAAAATTAAAGAGGAGTTGCTGGATTAGAAAGAGGAGAACATCGGCTCCATGGTGACTTACCAAACCCTTTCTGCAGGTGGAGGTGTGGCAGACGGGGAGATGGCGAGCTCTCCAGGTTGCTCAGGGATGAGCGTGTCTGCAGGAGAACCAGGGCCTTGCATGCCAGGAGGTGTGGAGGAGGTCTTGCGTGCCAGTGTAGAGGAACCCTTACGAGACACCCAGGAGGTATCCATAACCCGTACCCCCATGCTGAAGACAGACATACACACAGTCATATACATGATGAAGGGTAGTGAGGAAAGAAGTTACAGATTAGGCAGACAAGATATGATACGGTACCTTTGAATCTTCCTAATGCTGCATTAGTAGGGGAAAAGAGGCAAAAAGGTATATGAGGTCAGATGTAATGCGGACATGTTTTCTAATACCTGACTAAATCCACACAGTCATGAAAACTCAGTTTAGGTATGTGTCTGGGATGCAAAAAAATATATTGATGACGGTGAGATGAGACTTACACTGACAGGAAGGATAAGAAGGGATGTTCCAAAAGTGAGGGGTGATAGACTCAGTAAACAACCTGTACTTTTCTACTGAGTGCCAATTAAAGGCTTGTTTATTCTAATTAAAACCTACTTGGTCTTTATGTGTAACCATTACAAATTGGCTCACTACTCTAAACAGATAAACGCTATCCTCCATCACCTCACATCGATAGCTGCTGATTATGAAATATAGCCAATTAGATTGTTATCTACACTGTTATAGGGCCTTTCTTAATTTGATTTACATTTTAGTGAGGATATCAGTCACATTCTGTCAGTGATTTTCCACCAGCTGGATGAATGACTCAGGCAAGGTGACGTGCTAGCCAGACTGTGAAGGAGGAGCTGAGTGTGGGAGGATGGGAAGATAGCAGTGGAGAAATATTTCCTGAAAAAAGAGGTAACGATCAACCCTCCATTGAAGCCTGGTTACCATAGAGACAATGCGAGTCAATGCGGTTCAGCCCCGTCTACTCAAATGAAATGATGTGTCAGCCTCCTCCTCTACTCCTGATGAGTACTGATAGCAAAGAATATAATTGGAAGGGCTGGAATTGATTGAAAGGTGAGATATACAATCATCTCCTCTCTGTCACCAATGCAGCCTTCACTGTTGCTCAGACTTTAGATCAGAGGATACTTAAACAATCCACCAGAATGATTTTTAAACAGCAAGTGAGGTCCTCAAATCAAAAAATGCAATATTAAGAGAGAGAGAGACAGAGAGAGAGAGAGAGAGAGAGAGAGAGAGAGAGAGAGAGACGGGCAGCAGAGGCATCATACCCATCCTTCTTGTAAAACTCCAGCATCATGTTGTCAGTGGCGACACTTAGTGGACGTCGGCTCTGGTCGTGTTGTTGCTTGCGATCGGATTGGTCCATATCTGGTGAAGGCATGGAGCTGTAGTTGGAGTTGTGGTTGGTGTGGATTGGGCTGCCATAGCTACCTGTCAAGTTGAATTCGATCTCTGAGGAAGGAGCACAGAGTCTGTCACCATATAGTATAATGTAGGTGTGTGTGTAATTGTATTTGGGTGCACACATAGTCAATAGTTACTTTGTACTGTTTAGGTATTTTGTCTAGTAATGTTTCTGAACTGAGGACCTATAAATGACAATAGAGGGATGATCATCATCGTCATTGTCATCATTATCATCTTCATCAATATACAGCTACGTGAAAAGGAAAAAATGGATCAAAACAATATCTGATTTTCAGCAAGTATTTTAGAAATCAAACTTAATTTTGAGAAAATTGAGAAAGATTCGTGTTATGATTCACAATAAAACAATCCTATAATGCATTTACATTAGAGATGAGACGAAAATACAATTATTTTACCCAGCCATAGTACAATATTACATTCATAGCATGTGATCCCCACCTCCAGGGAAGAACCAGTCAGCATGCTGGATAATGGGCTCAATGATTCCAACAATCTGTAGGGATACAGTGGTCATCATCTCTGTCATGTTCCTACAAAGAAGGAAAACAACCAAACTTTGTTTGTCATTTGATGAGTTTAGGTACTAATCAAACTAATCAAAGCCAATAAAATGACATATTTTAATAAGTTTAAGTATACATACGGTTCAGTGTGTGTCCAAAGCAAGTTAGGACCAAGGACGATCGCCATGTTACCAGGAGTCATCTTGTTAGCATCTTGGTACTCACTCAGTTTGGCTAAAAATTTGATTAGGTATCTGTAGGATTCAAATAGGAGTATATCTTAAAGATCATAGCTGGACCATTACTATCTACAGTATTTAGTCTTTTTCATTTCCATTACATATTGTTAGGAAATGATTGTCAGTAACATGACGCGTATGAAAATTTAATATATTAGGCTCAAACATACAAAATGGCTGGTATGGTCCTTTAAGCCACACGTCTACAATTTCTATGATTATGATGATTATCAATATTTCAGTGCATGCTGCCGCAGATTTCAGATGTATTTTTAACCAGCATAGGGAAGAAGGCCCGAATCACACAGACCAAGCACTGACAACCATTCAAAGGTGTGTGTCATTGTACAAAGTCACCCTTGCTATTAATTTGACATAATGCCCTTTGGGTACATAATGCTTATATTTTTGACTTTTGCTGTTGTCATCAGGCAATTTTATGTTCTCCCTTGTTTGCCTGTTACCACACATGATACCTGAGACCTGAGCTTTCTTTCAATATATTACTGGCAAGTGTGAACTGAAATGAAGTTGAAAGGGCTGAAAAAATCAGGGAAAGTCAAAGCGACTGACCTGAAATTGTTCAAGTTGTCTGTGGGGAGTTTTTCACAAGCTGCCATTAAGGCTTGTAGTCTCTTGTCCATATCCTGAATGCTGGAGAAATGAAAATATGCATGGTTTACTTCAGTTCTGCTGCTAAATAAAGGTCATTATGTTTCATTTTGCTATATGAAACTTCTATATGAAGAGTTTGGACCATCTTCTTTTTTTCATCAAGGCATCTAGTAAAATTCAGCAGCAGCTCACTTGGAGGCCTGAATCCATTCGTCATAAAGTTCAGTGGTCATCAGTGGCTCGGGGAGCTCACGGAGGTATGATTTCAGAGCCCCTGTGGGTAAGACGCACAGGAAAATAAAACCTGATTTGTTCTTTAGGAAAAATGGATTCTTGCAGGTAGTGGAGCTGTCAGATTCAGATTGATCAACACAGATTTTGCACTAATGTGTAAAATGTAGACCAACATCAGAACAGAAAGCCCCCAGGAGACGAGTAATGAGGGCAGAGCTTATGCAGACAAATTACCATATTAGAACCATATTTTCCACAAACTAAGGGCAAAATCAATCCAGTGCATTCTGTGTAAGAATTTGTGTAAAGATTATTGCCTTATATATATCCAACAAAGTGTTCTTTGTTTGACTAACATTTGTACACTTAAAGAGTACAGGGGTTGTTGCTATGGATATGGGAATTTGTGTAGGTGTAGTTCACCTGCGATGGCGTGTGGGTCACAAGAGTACTCCTGCACATCCACAACTCCACAGTCCAGGGAGGCTTTAAGCTTCTTCAGCTTGGAGGCTGACGGAGCCACTCTGAAGAGGCCCTGCAGCCCACAAAGAGGAAGCAAATACTCATATATTAGTGTTAGAACTAACATATTAATACCTAAATGCTCTGTATAAAAGTAGCAGGGTCCATGTTGGTGAATTTGACTTTGTTAAATGCAAATATAAAAGGACCATTTTGGTGGTTTTGCATGTTTCAGGCCAATAACTACAAAGCATGGACTTAATATTACTGCTAATCATTTTCCAAAGCATAAGTTTTTAGATTGATTTCTGACTTTGGTGACTTGTCATACCTTAAATAATCCATCACACTTACCATTTGGTTGGTTTTATTTTATTGTCAAAATTATGCTGTTGTCTTATGTACATACAATGTAAAGCAAGGACTGTTTTCAAAAGAACTGGCAGCAAAATTGTAACCTTTTAAATGCAAAAAGTCATAAGTAAGCGGCCTTATATATTTTAAAAAATGGATGATTGGAGATTCTAAGTGTGATGGAGCCCATTATTGTCTATGTAAGGATCCTTCCAGTTGCATTATTTTGTTTATGCTATGATTTACTAACATCTATTTTCTAAAGTTTGTCTATAATCAATTGTAACTCATTGTTGGTTAGTGGTGTCACCAATGAGAGTTAAGTACTTATACTATAATTTATACTTTGATTGTTTATGTTTTAGGTTTGATTTTCTGACAACAAGGCTACCATACTGCCATACTTTTTGGCAATTGAGTTTCATATTTCGGGGGAACGTTGCCAAAATATAAAGTTCATTAATCGTTTGTTGAGATGGATTACTGAACTCGCCACTTTTCATGTAGCATCCAAATGAACCAAAACCAGGCTGTCTGCAAGGAAAGAAGTTAATCTAAAATATATGATACACTTTGCAATAAGTAATTACTAGTTAATGGGGAAATATAAAACCATCAGCATTTAAAAAAAATCAATGTATTATTGCTTTCATTATAAGTGATTGTAAAAGCTTTAGTCTAATTACCATTAACATAAGACCATCAAGATTAGTAACTTTATCCCTACAGTTGCATGTTGTTGGGGGTTGTATTTCTCAAATGACACACAAAAAAATAATGTGATTATTAGTATTAGCATATTTAAGGGATACATTTTCATTTTTTGATGTGGGTAAACGAGCTGATGCAATTTGTCAGCATTTTAGCCTATTTCCCCTCTCCCTTGACTGATTTAGTGTGTGTGTGTGTGTGTGTGCATGCCCTGTACCTCCTCTTCCATGCCACACTCTAGCAGCATGGTGACGCAGGCTTCAATGGGGAATGCAATCTCTCTTCCACTGATGTTCAGGTGTTCCTCCAGAGACTTGCCAAAGGATGGCTTCTCCACCCACGCCTCTGCAACACAAAACAACTGCTACAATCAAACAAACCTACACACCTAAACTGCACCTACACCTGTATAAGAGAAGTTAATTTGGTTTTTCTTTTGTTGCTGAAGAAAAAGAAAATTATTCTGCAATCTTCACTCTATTTTCGGTTTAGATCATCACAATGGAATTTAAAGCTGTTAGCCTTACAGCAGGAACCACCACATAGCATTGTTGGTTTCACTCTGGGTCCAGCTCCTGAGTGCAGAGGCTAAACTGCTACTGATGCTAAAGCTGCCTCTAGAATAACAATAACATAGTATTGCAGGCTAAGCTGACATGCAAGCCTCATAGCGCTTATAAACTAACCATAACCATGACTATGAATGTGGATAATTATGTTTTAATGATATTATAATGGAACTGGTCAGGACTATTAACTCCATTACTTTGCATCTTGATATTGCTCCAGGTGAGGTAAAACATCACAGGTGCAGGATTGGAACCCCATCACATAACATAACATCACATCTCTCTCTCTCTCTCTCTCTCTCTCCCTCTCTCTGTCTCTCACACACATACACACACGGTGCATGACTCACCTTGGTGAGCTTTAATCTGGGGCAGGACACTGTGAAGAATCTCTAATGACTTTCTGTGATATTCTGCCTGTGTTTCTATCAGCTGTAGATAAGAAGAGCAGGAGAAGAAGAGACAATTACAAGCAATTCCTGACAACTCTATATAATATAATGTCTTATTAAATCATCTACAATCTTAAATGCAATATGTGGTACTGGGAAAAATCTAATTTTATTTACAGAAAGTGTATTGAAATATCTATTTTCCCACTTGGATCACAGCTTTGACAATACAATGTACTTACTGTCTGAAAGTAGTTTGCATAGTCTATTTCTTTGGCCACAAAATTGTACATATCTGCTGACAACTGATCCTGAAAATGAAAGCAGAGTGGAACCATCTTTTATGAAATGATCACACAGATGTTCTACATTTAACTATAATATCTTCTTAACATTGTTTTTCATTGTGGTCGTTACACAAAGGAGGATGGTTATATCTACAATGGGGTGCCAAGGACTCTGGAGAGGGTGCTCAAAAGTGGCTCTGATTAGTGACTCACCCTACAAATCTCCATCCGATTTGCTGTCTCCTCCATCTCTTCTCTGAGGGATTCAGCCTTGGCACCGGGCTGCAGAGTGCTTGGGTGACTGGATGACTTAGATGACTGCTGATATCTGTGGGAGCAAAGTTAAAAAAAAAAAAAAAAAAAAAAAAGCCTAAATCTTTTGCTTAAAAATAATTGAATATCTTAAATGTTATGCCCTTTACCTTGTCCGAGCTGAATCCATATCCAAGACAAGTTTAGCTAAGTGCTTCCTCTGCTTCTGGATGTTGGGAATATCTACCTACAAAACGGAAAATAAACTGGAGAATCAATATCAGCTCTGAGAATTAAAGTGAAGCATTTTATGTAAATGCTGACCTGAAAATAAAATTCTGGTCGTTGATTTTTATTAACAACTTTAAAAGTGAAAAACTGTCAGGCTGTCTCTGTAATTCAGGTATATTCGCAAGCTATTATGTCTTAATTGGTGCATTAAATAACAGAAGTGCTGGCTCACCTCAGCGAGCACATAGAGAGGGTCCACCACATCCCTTTCTATCTGGAACTCAAACTGAATGAGCTCCTGAGCCAATCTCTCTTCCGTCTCCCCACACAGCTTCAGCATTTTCCTGTTTGACAGCGGACAAAGTCACAGGCAATCAAATAGAACTGAAATGCAGACAAGGGTAATGAGGACAGAGAAGAATTCAATAGCTAAATCAATAATTAACAATGAGTGTGTGTGTATCTGGGAGTGTGAAGTGTGTGTGGGGCGTGTTATACTGTAGTGACTTACCCTAAGAGAGAGTCATCCCCTAACACTGCAGCCCCTTCCACCATACACTGAGCCAGGGTGGTGAGTGGTAATTTTTTCTAACAGGAGAGAGAAATAATATCTGTGTTGTATTTAACAATGTTTATAACGTTATATTGCCGCGTCCAACATCACATCCTGTAATATCAGTTTGCATCATTTGCCATCACGTGTCTGAGGGAATGATGGATGCAGGTACTTACAGAAGGCGACTTGACAGATCTCTTCTCCACGTCGGCGCCCTGCTGACCCTGCAGGCAGGCTGTGAGCTTCTTGTGAGTACTGTGTGTCACCTGTTTGACCAGATCCAGACGCTTCTCTACCTGAAAGAACACACACATCAGAAAACACTGTTAAAACCAATAAACATGCACTCATGCATAACTGCAGACACATGTAAAACAGTATTCTACCACCATTCTGCCATCCGTGCACAGCTGTGAGATTTAAGAAAAGCTAGTTCTGGGCTCTGATAACTTGAAATGGACATTTGTCATTATGTTGAATCAATTAATTGAACAAATAATGGATAATCACACCGGTGAGAATGACTAATTGTCACCATCATCTAATCTACATTGTCGGAAACACAGGTAACCATGGTAACTCTAATCCCATTAGTTACACTTGTTAATTTAACACAGCATGAACAATGACAGGATCACACCTGTTTACTTAACTTCTAAGACTATGATATCAAACACCAGGATCACAGGTGTTGTTGCTGTCATTTCTGCATGCACACACACAACACACACACACACACAACACACTGCTTACCTGTAAAAGATCCTCACTTAACACCTCTGTTTTTTCTGCCCTGTGGAAACAAATGTGAGAAACAGTCAGGGAATCCAGGGGAGGACACAACATAACTGAGTTATTGCAGACATTTTTTAACTGCACATGAGCAACACTTCATGTTTCCTCTGTATATAATGACTCTGTCCAGCTTTAAGGTCGATGTAGCTCTGACCACAGATAAGGCTGGGATAAGAATAGCATTTCTATAAGATGATTTGTACCATCTTTCAGGTCATTTAGCACACAGCATAAGGTGACCAGTGAACAACACATTTCCATGTGCTTATTTTCATGACTACAAAACATATGCCTCTCTGTGGACATAAATGTAGTTTTATGTATCCAAATCCTCTGATATTATAGTTTTATGAGAGGTGGTGAAGTTTCTAGTTCTGTCCCAAAACACTTATGGGAAAATATACAAATATTCTAATACAGGGACATGACATCTCGCAAAGTTTTCATGACTTCATGTTATTGTTATCATTTTGTCACTGACATCTAAGGCATTCTTTACAACTCTTACATGTACCTGAAAATATTCCGTAATTGTGTGTTTTTTGCAAAAATATTTCACAATACCCCTGACACTTGACACTTGAGTAGTTCTCAGTGGTGTTGTGAAATAAAGGTCCAACTGTTCTGCATTAGATGTAGCAGAGTCACTCACTGGACCTCTGCACTTTATCACACTGAAAATATAATGCCATGTCAAAAATAAGCACATGCAGCATTTGTGTGATTTCACAGACTGATAATCTTAGACTGTACTGTAATAATTCTGGAGGGCCCTACACCAGCAGGCCTGAAACAAACAGGACAGCTGTGACCATGAGCTACTGACTCAAATGTGCCAGTTCCCCACTGAGGAGAACTGTATCCCACAGTGAATCGAACAAGGTGGGGACTTATCCAAAGACTGAAGGAAAGGGCATGAGCCATGCTGATAATTAGGCAGATAAAGCTATTCATTTAGAGTAGTAAATGGAGAGATGAGGGCCACGATGGCCAGAAGCTCAGAAAAGAGCAGCTGTGCCATTGGATATCATAATCTATTGTTTCAGCTCAGTTCAGATGGGTTGCCAGACCTTTAAACTGTGTGCCAGGGTGGGCCAGTAGTTTGAAGCTTATATAGGCCAGCCAAACACCACACCACCCGATTTCAGCGATTAGCTCCTGTTTTCTGCATGACTGTTTACTTGATCAATGAAATCTGCATTGTTGGGTTGGACTGAAAACCTGCCACATGGTTGGAGATCCTTTTCTATTTCTCAGCTTGCTCAGTTTATCGTACCACTTATAACGCTTCAAGAAAAGACACAGTGGGAAAATTTTGGTTGAGTTCCAGAATTCCTTGAGCATGCTTGGAGACCTACAAACAAACAAGAACAGCATCCAAATTCAAAGCAACATTTCAGGACCTACAGGACCGCTTAATCAGGTGAGGATAACATGTACTTCATACTCAGAAAGTCTGTAGGCTGACAAAGGAGAAATAATTGAAGAAAGTTTGACCTCTTAAAGTGAGTTAAAACCAGGCCTGTGGATTGCAGCAACCACCCAGGGTCCTCATATTCTCTAAACTTCCCCTCTGTCTGCACAGCCCCTTCCTGTTATTGTACCCTAACCATGCCAGTGCTGATCAGACATAATAGCTATTTTGTATAGCTAATAAGAACAAAATGTGGCTTTATCTCTCTGTTGACCAAGACAATCACAAAGATGCTGGTTTCTACTGTGATTCAGCAGTTGGACAGAAATTTGCACATTAGAAACACAAGGCTAAAATGTTATTCTTATAATTGAGACACTGACAAAAAATAATCTGTCAAATACATTAATAATAATATGTTATCTAGTGCATTGGAGGACAAAAATCAACTGAATTGCATCTATTTAATTTAGACATGCAGTTATTTATGCAATTTCCATACAATGTGATCAACCACTAAAAAAAAAACCAAAAAAAAAAAAACNAAAAAAAAAAAAACCAGAACTTTCATGACGTCAGTCATTATTATCCCCAGTCTGACTGCCAAGATGCGAGGATGGAACCATGGGAACTGTGTCAGCCCATGTACCAATGGATCTACTCAAATCCAGCCTCTTCAAAATCTACTCTGCTCTGCTCATGTCAGGGTATGTGTGCAAGCGTGTACTGTATGTATATGCACATGCATTACTGTGTGTTTAAGAGAGACAGAGCAAATGATAGAAGAGCAAAATATTTCTGGCATGATTTGTGAGCATAAGTGTGATCGCAGATTGCTGATCACATGGACAAAAATAACCCACCCAGCGAACTGAAGTGTGGCACAGTTTTCTGCAAAGCTCCAAAAGCCTCTAAAAATCTCTAAAACCAAAAGACTCCATCAGTATATACACTGGAAGACTTTGCAGATGAGATTGTTGCATGGATTCAATGCTGAGCATGTAGCCTGGAGGCCTGCAATGCAGCTGTGAACTTGTCACAGTGAGTGTCTCTGGGCCTCTGATTGGCTGGTAGATGGTCCCTAGGGGAGACCTGGCAGCTGAGGGACCCTAGCAGGGGCCCAGCAGTACAGCTGGGATGGGATCTCCAGCTGTGACAGGATATGGAGAAGCTGCTCTGTCAGTGATGTTTGGCAGAAATGGATTGACAGCTGGATATATTACACTGCTATTTTCATATTCATCTCATTCTGTCTGTTTGTTCCTAATCTGTGTTTGTCCTGCAGGCTTGTGAATGAGGATGTAGATAATAATTGTAAACCCAAAGGAGAGAAAAAAAAAAACACATCTAGCTAACTGCATTTTAAGTTTTAATGCATGTGAATTAAAAATTAAAATAGAAATTGAGCTCATTCTCACTAACTGTAAGTGATTGAGGTCATTGTGACCTAAGCATCAAGGAAATTAAAGCCTACATATCTTCACAGATCTCTACAGATAATCATAAACCTTTTCTTTGGCTTATTCAGACTGTGGCATTTCCCTTCTGGATATCAGGATCCCACATAATCAGCCTGTGAAGACACAGCAAGAAAGTAGCATAGGACAGGCTGGAGTACAGCAGATATTGAAATCGTTTATCCTTACAGCTCCTGAGGTACGTTTTGAGGAGATTTTGTAGGTGTGTGTGTGTGTGTGTGTGTG